>CAUYON010171840.1:0-22011 GCA_963573935.1 Arctocebus calabarensis
GCCTGTAGTCCCAGCTACTCGGGAGGCTGAGGCAAGAGAATCGCTTAAGCCCAAGAGCTGGAGGTTGCTGTGAGCAGTGTGACGCCACGGCACTCTACCCAGGGCGATAAAGTGACACTCTGTCTCTACAAAAAAAAAAAAAAAAAAAAAAAGAACTAAAGTGACTGTCATCAACATTTTGGAGGAGGGATGAAAGGTATAATGAAAATAAATTAAGTTGTCATCCTTTTGGCAAACTCTTAAATAATCTTGAGTCTTTTGGATGATAATCTTGTAAAATGCCAAATAATTTTTTTTTTTTTTTGCAGTTTTTGGCTGGGGCTGGGTTTGAACCCACCACCTCTGGCATATGGGGCCGGCACCCCACTCCTTTGAGGTGCCACCCCATGACAAATAAATTTTTTGAAAGAAATGTAAGCTTATCATGTAAAGAACCTAGAATTGGTTAGAGGAGATTTCTTTTGACAAAAGAGTTAAGGTGGAGCTTTTAATCACATGCCATTCTGTACTTAAAAAGCGAAACAAATAAAATTGTTTATTAAAAAAGAAACCCAACTACTTTATAGTAAAGCAGATTGTGCTCACTACTAGTCTCACCAATCTGAATCCTCTAAGGCAGTGGCTCTCAACCTTCCGAATGCCGTGGCCCTTTAATACAGTTCCTGTGGGTTGCGACCCACAGGTCGAGAACTGCTGCTTTAAGGCATCAGCTACTGTTTATGAGTAAATCTGAAGAACCAAGAGTTTTAAGAGATAAGGCCAGAGAGTTAAATTCAATATGAAGAAAAACAGATAATCTTGGGTGTTTCTAAAGCCTCTTATACCTCATTACCTTTCAGTGTGAGTTAGTACCTCCAGATTCTTGATTTTCTAGTTATTTTTCTTGTCTCATTTTTAGCTGTGCTTCTCCCGTGTCCCAGGTATGGAACAGTCTCTCTCAATAGACTTGTTTCACTTATTCCTGCCAAGTCAACGCGTTTAATGTGCTAAATTCTCTGTGTACTTCGTGGAGATGACCTGCCATCCCAGAGCCCTGGGACACACCCCAGTCAGGCTTTCAGTGCCGTCATTTCTTTAAAACCTACTCCTTCCAGGTCCCAGTGATCTTTGTGTTCCCTGACTCAAAAGTCGGTCTTTAGGGCAGCACCTGTGGCTCAAAGGAGTGGGGCGCCGGGCCTCATATGCCGGAGGTGGCAGGTTCAAACCCAGCCCAGCCACGGCCAAAAAAAACTGCAAAAAAAAAAAAAAGTCGGGCTTTGGTGTACATCTATTTCACCTGTCCACCCCTGCTGACCATTTATTCATGGAGTGTCTTCCCTTGGCTTCCAGGACGCCCTCCCCCACATGTTGGTTTTCAGATATTCCCAAATGCTTGTTTTCATTCTTCTCTGCTGTTTCCGTCCCTGAACATTGACATGTCTTGGGGGTCAGTCTGAACACCACCTCTCTTCTCTGGCTTCATTCACGCACTCATTCCTCAAATCTTATCCAAGTCTTGTGCCTTTAAATGCCTTCTATATGCTAGTAGCAGCCCACCTCATATCTCTAGCCTTCACCTTGGAACTTGTCCTTGGAGATGTCTATTTAGTGTCTCCAATGGAGTGATTAAATAGTCATTTCAAGAGTGGCATGTTCCAAAACACTTCCCTTGCAAATCCTTCTTCTAATGGAGTTGGCCCTCCCAGCTCAATAAAGGGACATACCCCTCTTCCATTGCCTAAGCCAGAGCACATGGATTCATCCTTTGTTCCTGTCTTTGTCTCACACCCCAGTTGTGACCCATCAGCAATACTGCGGCTCTCTCATCAGGTATGTTCAGTAGATGACCACTTCTCAGCATCTCCACTACTACACCTGTGGGCCAAGCAGCCATCATTTCCAACTGGAGTAGCGCAATAAATGGTCCCCCATGTCCACCCATGTGTCCTCATAATTAATTCTCTATATAGCAACCAGAGTAAGCCTCTTAAAACATGCATCAGATCATGTCATTCCTCTGCTCAAACTCCTCAGCGACTCCCTTCTGACTCAGAGAAAAAGCCTCCATCCTACATTTTCCCCAGAGGTACAACTTTACCCAGAAAATGATACTGGGGTTTCCTTTCCCTAATCAGTGTTGGCTTCACTCTGTTCAGGAGGAATCCTTTTCTGAATCTAGCTATCTTGAAAACAAAGCCACCGAACACAGAGAAAATAAAGTGAAAGCAAGTGGCTGAATCTAGAGTATTTCTAGCTGCTAAAAGCAAATAAGAGGTTAAAAAAAAAAAAAGTAGAATTGATAATACCCTAGCAATGATGTATATATATTTCAAGTAATGTCAATTTATAAGCTTAGATATTCCAGGAATGTAGCTTTATTTTTCTATAAATCAGTTTATTTCTAGAGAAACATGGTGTCCTATAGAACTTTTTGAGATGATGGAAAAGTTCTTTATCTATAATGTCAAATAGAGAAGCCATTACCATGTTGAGCAGCATAGACCCTGAACCCCCATTCCTTCTAGTTGTTAAAAATGTAATCAGCAGGGCAAACTCAAAGCAAGGATTTCTCAGTTGGTTCAGGATCTCCTTCCTCTTTTTTTTTTTTTTTAGACAGAGCCTCAAGCTGTCACCCTGGATAGAGTGCTGTGGTATCACAGCTCACAGCAACCTCCAATTCCTGGGCTCAAGTGAGTCTCCTGCCTCTGCCTCCCAAGTAGCTGGAACTACAGGCGCCGGCCACAACGCCCGGCCATTTTTTGGTTGCAGCCATCATTGTTGTTTGGCGGGCCCTGGGGCTGGATTCGAACCCGCCAGCTCAAGTGTACGTGGCTGGCGCCTTAGCCCGTTGAATCACAGACGCCGAGCCCTCCTTCCTCTTTTTATCCCTACATTGCAGGTAAGCCTTAGAAGTCTTCTTGAGAGTCTGGTTCTCAGTCCTCCAATTGTCATCGGCTGAGAAGTATAATAAAATACTTCTTATTTGATCTCTGGTCACTGGTCTCTCTGATGACCTTATCTTCTGGTTTGCTGTCATCCCATAGGTACATGTATTATTTGTGACCTGGTGGTGGTACGTGTCTGTGTGTATGTAGGGGGGCAGGTGCTGGGTAAATGTATATTTGCTCTAATGTTTGAAAATATTCAATTATGCTACAGAAAATAGAAATGGGATGGTGACATTCATAAGTTATGTTAAATATAGACAAGGAAGTTAGTAATCTGTGAGACATGCTAAACATAAAGTAGGGCTTATGCATATTGAACACAGATAAAGATAGAAGAACTAAGACATCTACGGGGTACCAGAGGAACAGAATCATCGTGAAACTCTAAATACACATGAGGAATATGAAGCCTTCTATGTCCATGACATCTGAACTTGATCACCCATTGGTGATACCCATTCTGGCCCCAAGTATCCTCTGCTGTATAAAACCCACAGCTGCTCATCAGGCTAATTGGTGAGGCACAGCTCTAGTCAGATATACATACCCCTATATATATAAAACAAGTGCCTGTGTTGGTCTTCTGTCTTGTGGGCCTCTTTGTTCATCTGCGGTCCTTGTAGGCATACTATTAGCATGAAAGGCTGATGGGGTTGAAGGTCAGTGACTATAAGCATTGTATAATCCAGGTTTTAAGTAATAAAGTCCTTCTACCTACCTTGCTTGTATCATTTCCTATGTACATTACCCTACCCCACCTCATTCCCCCTATTTCTTTGCTGTATGATTTCAGTTGATTTAATAAATTGTGTGATTTGAATATCCTAATTTGGTCTCTCTCTTTTTTGATCCAACATCTCTAGGATAGCTTTCCTGTTAGTATACTGGCAGTATACAAGCTACCGTGACATTAAGGTAATTTTCCTCATGATATTGGGATAGACCAAAGACTTTCAGATACAGTAGAATTTCACCTCCCTACTTTGACCACCTCTTGAAGTTGACCTAATTTTTGCAGACCAGACATGTATCACAGGTATGTATCAGTGCAGTAGGCCCATTTCCTTCTGTTGAGCACCTCTGTATGTTGACCAGTTTGTTATAGTCCCTTGGGTGGTCAACTTACAGAGGTTCTACTGTACTCTTTGCAGTGAAGGCGAGAGGCCGCCTGAGGCGTTCTCTGCCCCACCAGGCTGTACCATCATCACTGTCTACTGCTGATGTTCTACCATAGTAGTGTGGGAGAGGGCAACAAGATTTGCCGCTTCTGTGAACCCCAGCTAAGAAGTAAAACACAGTTCTTGATAGCTTTCAGATCTGCCAACTTACAAGGGGGTTCTACCTAGTCTGATGTGGCCAGAGACTGGAGTGACTCCTTTTTTAGGATACTTACTAGTGTCTAAATAGCTTTCCTCCTCCTGCCTCAGTATGAAGAGTCTATATCTTCTTTGGGAAGCATTTTTCCCAAAATCTCTGGATAACAGTATAAGCTTCATGCCTCTAGTCCTTCAGAAGCTGGTTTTGATTCTGATAATCTAGACTTTGAAAACTCAAAATCCCTTTATCTCAAGCTATTGTATCTACTTTTTATTTTTTATTTTTTTATTTTTTGTAGAAAAAATACTTTCTCATCCCTCGGTAGAGTGCCGTGGTGTCACACAGTTCACAGCAACCTCCAACTCCTGGGCTTAGCCGATTCTCTTGCCTCAGCCTTCCAAGAAGCTGGGACTACAGGTGCCTGCCACAACGCCCAGCTATTTTTTTTTTTTCTGTTTTCTGCAGTTCAGCTGAGGCCGGGCTTGAACCCGCCACCTTCGGTATGTGGGGCCAGCGCCCTACTCGATGAGCCACAGGCGCCACCCTGTATCCACTTTTAAAAGTCTATTTTGAAACTCTACTATGGTCTGAATGTCTCCACAAATTTATGTGTTGAAACTCAATTCCCATTGTAGTGCTATTAAGACATGGGGTCTTTCTGGAAGCAATTAAGGATTAATGCCTTATAAAAGAGCAGGAGGAAACTACTGTAGGTCCCTTTTTTGCCTGTCTATTCCTTCTGGCATGTGAGGACACAGCAAGAAGGCCTTCATCAGACACTGAGTGATGCTGTCTTGATTTTGGACTTCCCAGATTCCAGAACAGTGGGAAATGAATTTCCATTGTTTATGAATTACCCAGTCTGTGGTATTTTGTTATAGCAGCACACAGAGACTGAGACAAACTCATTGTCTCTTCTGTCTTTGTTTTCTGTCATAGCAACCTTACTCTGAAGATGGGCACACATACGCATGCGTGCATGCACATACACAGCCTCTTGGCTGCCTAAATTGGGAGAGGAATGTAGGGAGCTTGGAAGCCTGAGGAAAGCATAAGTATAAATTAATATTTCAAATTCCCATTCCTCCTTGTTTGCACACAGCTATAACTGGAACTTTAGCCAAAGAGTCCAAGGAATCTGACTACAGGTTCAGGCGATTCTGTGGGCTGCTCCTTCCTTGTGTTTTAGTTTGCTCTTCTGTCTGTGGAATTCAGCAAAGTTCAAAGGGTGCTACGCTGTCCCTCTGGTTCTGAAAATGCCTTTCTTACTTTCTGTCTAATTTTACTTTTAAAGTTTCATAACTTTGGATCTTCAATGGAATGGATATAACATTTATTGATTACTTTCCCCATAGCAGGAATTGCTTTCCAAGAGTCTCCTTTTAAAATGTAAATGCCCCCTGGCAGGGAAAAACCTTTAACCCTCATTATCTAACCCCCTAGAATTAACTTGTTAGAACCATTTCCATCTGTCATAGCCAGCTGTGATCAAAGCCCTGTAGACTGGAGTTGGGCTAGCCATCCTGAGGAAGGTGCTGGGAGGAGAGAAGGGGTGGGATGGAAGGACTTCCAAATCAAAGTTGACTTGCTCCACCCAATTTGTCCTGTGTCAGCTTTGAAAAAGTTGATGTGCTAATTAAAAATCCCCATAGATCAATAAAGTAATCCTGAGAAAATCTCTGCTTTGGGGTTTTAACTTCATTTTAATGCTCAGAAAGGGAAAATACCGATAAGCAGATGAGAGAGAATGTGTAGACCCTGTGGGTAAGCTGGCTTATGATTTACAATTTACATTATACAGATTGGCCACAAAGGATCAATTGGCACGAGAAAATTAAAATAGCCCCATCATATGATGGAATACTACTCAGTGATAAAAAGGAAGGAATTACTGATACATGGGACATGGAAAACTGAATCTGAAAAACTTGCTGAGTGAAAGAAACTAGACACAAAAGAATATCTATGATATGATTCTATTTATATGACATTTTTGAACAGGCAAAACCTTATGTAAGATGAAAACAATCTGACCAGTGGTTGCCTTGGTGAGGGTGAGAGGGTAGAACTGACACATGAGGGAACTTCAGGGGAGATGAAAATGTTCACCGTCTGTCTTGATTTGGGGGTTGTTACATGGTCCTACTCATTTATCAAAACTGCTAGAATTGTACCCTTCAGATATCATTTTACCACATGTAAATTATATGGCAGTGAAAAAAATACTCAGAAAACATTTCCTGGTATTCTGGTGAGCTGTCTTTCCTGGGAACTGGTGACTGCACGTTGGCCTGCTGCCTGAGGTAACTGACAACAGAGGTGTGTGCAGCAGAAAGCCATAAGGGCAAATTGCACAACATGCAAATTGCTCTAAGTCGAAGAGCTAAACATGGAAGGTTGCCTATGTGTCATGTTATTATTCACTTTATTACATTTTATTATGTAACACTTGCCCTAAAATAGAGATAGCACACACAAATTCCATCCATAATCTATTGAATTTTTTATTTATCCAGAATGTTTTCTAATAGGAAAAGTATGGACCATATTAATTTTGGCTTCATTTAAGCCAATTATTTTTCAAATGACTTATTCTTTTCTCAACTACTCCCCATGCTTTCCATTTGTTCTAGATAAAAAGCAAATTAACAAAATGAAATAGTTTAGTTCAGCCCCTGTAGTTTACTAGACCCTGTATCTTATATACACCTATAAATTTCCTAGCAATATACTATTGCAGTGTATCTCTGTACAGTTGGAATGTAGACAGTTAGAATATTATGGAGATTTGATGTGGCTTCCCTTTACCCCTCTTACATATACAATGTATTGGAGTAGCTGCGTTTTAGACTAACTGAGGACTCCTAGAAAATTGAACCGAAATCGTTTTTTTGAAGGCTACAATAATTCTGAAAGGTTTGTAGTGTACATTACCATCCTAATATTCCTCACATTCTTATTGAGAATAAGGATCATGATTATTTTCATTTTTCATCTGCTCTTATTGTTTATTCCTTTCCTGAAGTCTTAATCCTCTCCTTGAGACATCTCAGTTGGTTGCTATGGAAATGATTATTTTGCCACAAACATAGAAGTATGACTTACAGTAAAGAAAAAGCAGCAGGAGCAATCAAACTCTTGGAAAGAACTTAGTCCTGCTAAAGCCAAAATAAGATTGACACTGTTAAAACTGTGAGCAAAGTGGTCCAAAGTTTTTCAGGCTGCAATAAGTTATCATGACATTTGCTCAAATAATTCTTATATCCATTGATGAAGAACCTAGGGTTTGAGCACATTTATACTTTTGTAAATTACAGTCTGTCCAAAATTTTGAACCTGAAGGTTCAAAGCAATGATATTAACAACAGTCATTACCTTTTTATTACATGTCATACCCGAAAAGTAGATTTCAAACTCAGCTCCGTATGTTCTGTGCATTCCTTTCTGTTATCATTAATGCATTCGGGGTATGTGTGTATGTGTGGGTATATATTTTTTAACTCAACAGAACTTATTTATATAAAATAATAATTAAATAATATCTATTTAAAAATTAAACAAACCTTACTAAATAATTAGTATATAGTATAATATATTATAAATAGATATGATTCTATTATCTATAAATAATATTCAAAACAAACATTTATTAAATACTAACATATTTTTATAATAGATATATTTGTTTCCATATTTCAATGTCATCTTAATGTTTATAATTTTCAAATTAGATTCAAGAAGCTACTGATCCTGTTTCCATAGAGTTGAAAATTTGTGTTGTATCAAATTTTTGACGTTATCAATGACATGGTTATAAATATCTTGACAGCAAGTCTTGAAAAACATTCTCTGGAATGCACTCAGGGAAACAGGGTTCTAGGGGTAAAGTGGGTGATGATTTAATGTAGTGCACTGCCCTATTCATAATTAGAATCTCTTTAAATGTTTGTTAAATGAGTGGACCTCATTGTATTTACTTATGGTAGGTAATATTTACAGCTCTTTCAAATCAGGGAAACCAGGACAAGAGAAAGTTCCAAGAAATTTTAAGGGAACAGGGTGGCGCTTGTGGCTCAGCGGGTAGGACGCCTGACCCATATACCAAGGGTGGCGGCGGCCTAAGCCCAGGAGTTGGAGGTTGCTGTGAGCTGTGTGACGCCGTGGCACTCTACATAGGGCAACAGAGTGAGACTGTCTGTAAAAAAAAAAAAAAAAGAAAGAAAGAAATTTTAAGGGAACAAAAATCCTTCACAGACTGAGATCCAGAGTAGTTAAGTAAGTTGACTCAGACTCTGCTTGTGAAAAGATCCTGATCTTTTTCTTTCCATGGCATGGAGCTGTGCTTCTTAGGGAACTCATGGAGCTTGGGAAGGCCCCAAGGGAGGGCAGCGTGTTCCCAATTCCGCTTAGTTCATTAATTTTTGTGTTCTTTTTCTTCCAACAGTGATTTCAGGCAGATTATACACAGACGTAAAATACGGTAGAATAACACTAAAATAAAAAGAGATAATGAAAACCAGACAGAAAGTATGAGCAACCAACTACAGTTATCCCCCAAATGTATATTAAAGGTCATATGGAGTTGGAAAGATATGACACAATTTGACTCTGAGTTTCAAGACCAGAGGGAAGAGGGAAGTAAAAACCAGCACCTGATCTATAGTGTTTGTAAAACAAAAACCAACCAGTTGCCCAGGGGAAGAACCACACTTTCTCTCACGGAATCCATGTCTTAGTGACCCCTGAACTCCAGGGTATTACTAAGTCATACTATCATTTTACCTTCAGAGCTGTTGAGCTTCCTTGTTGTGACAAATGCTCCAAATAGGCTGATCCCCAAAGGGCTACATTAGGTGACTGCCATCAGGTGGGTGGTAATACAGGCTTGATGAGAGAGTTTAGGTAGAAACACCGGAGAGGCTAAAAGTGTATCTCATTTGAGCTTGATTTGAAAACAATTTTATTGTGATTTAAAAAAAAAGCATGCAAAAATTTAATTCATTTTAAGTATTTACCTTTTGATTATAAAGGTAATTTATAATATAGTCTTCTTGTAGAAAATAAAAATTGTACAGAAGAAATGTCACTGTAAATCTCCTGTATACAGAATAGTTTAAGCCTCTGCGTATATTTCTTTTCATAGTCAGGGTTTTATACATATATAAATACATATATACATACATATTTTTGTGTGTATACATCTATCTATATCCATAGCATATCCACAAATACATACACACACACATATATATATATATATATAGAGAGAGAGAGAGAGAGAGAGAAAGTAAGTGAGAGAGAAAGACTCCAGACAAAGCCAACGAGAACGAGGTAAACTGGAAAGATTCTCTGAGGCCTTCAAGTGTAACCTCAGGGGGTTTGATAAGGTCTCTTTGACCTTATTCATGGGTGGGAAGCGAATTAGGTTAAGGACTCTTAAGTCCCTTCATTTTTCTAAGACTCATATCCCTCATGCAATTTTGTAATTTTCTACAAATGGGCCCCACATATTTCTTGTTTGTGTTAGTATTATACTATTGTATGTGTTTTGTACTATTTTTTTTTTGAGATAGTCTTACTATGTCACCCTCAGTAGAGTGTTGTGGGGTCATAGCTCATAGCAACCTCAAACTCTTGGGCTTAAGCGATTCTCTCGCCTCAGCCTCTCAAGTAACTGGGACTACAGGTGCCTGCCACAACGCCTGGCCATTTTTTGGTTGTGGTTGTTATTTGGCAGGCCCAGGCTGGATTTGAACCCGCCAGCTACAGTGTATGTGGCTGGCACTCTAGTCGCTGAGCTGCAGCTGCAAGCCTAGATTTTTGTACTTTCATTTTGCTTCTGGAATTTTCTTTTATTTTTTGAGACAGAGTCTCACTAAGTCACCCTCGGTAGAGTGCCATGGCGTCACTACTCACATCAACCTCAAACTCTTGGGCTCAATAGATCCTCTTGCCTCAGCCTCCCAAGTAGCTGGAACTATAAGCAGCCTGCCACTATGCCAGGCTAATTTTTCTATTTTTAGCAGAGACAAAGTTTCATTCTTGTTCAGGCTAGTCTTGAACTCCTGAGTTCAAACAACCTATCCATTTTGGCGTCCCAAAGTGCTAGGTGTGAGCCATCATGCTGGGCCTAGATTCTTTTTCTAAAGATAAGATTTTTTTTTTCCTCTATGAAGGCTTTCTTGGAATGAAACATATCCTTAAAAGTAATGATAATGCTATTGCCTCTTTGTTAACTGTCAAGTTTTTCAAACTCAGTTATATAGGGTGGCCATAAAGGTCATGGGCAATTTAAAATAGTGTTTAATTTCTTGCACACAAACTTTATGGCCACCCTGTATATACTTTTTCTCTAAATACGAATAGTGTGCCAAAATTATTTCTTTTTTTTTTGGCTGGGGCTGGGCTTGAACCCGCCACCTTTGGCATATGGGGCCAGTACCCTACCCCTTTGAGCCACAGGCACCGCCCCAAAATTCTTTTTCTGTTCATTAAACTTCATGAATAAGTTTTTTTATCCACAGCCGTTATTTTCAATAGCTTTTAATGGATACTTATATGTGACCCTTGGTGGGATTAAAGAAAAAATAAACCAACAAGAAAAGTAAGGACAAGGCTTTTTTTTCTTTAATTCTTGCCTTCCCCGTCCTATCCATCTCTCTTCTCCTTCCTGCTGGTAAGTCTTATTTCTGCAGCGTAGGCTTATAGGACCAGCAGGTGTGGAGAACATATGTGTTCCCTGGGGACAGATGAAACTTCCTAAACTTCCTAACTTCCTAAAATGTTTTTCAATTTACAAGAGACACTATGGCTCAGCACCTGTGGCTCAACGGGCTAAGGCGCCAGCCATGTACACCTGAGATGGCAGGTTTGAATCCAGCCCAGGCCCACCAAACAACAATGACGGCTGCAAACAAAAAAGGTCGGGCATTGTGGCGGGCGCCTGTAGTCCCAGCTACTTGGGAGGCGGAGGCAGGAGACTCGCTTGAGCCCAGGAATTGGAGGTTGCTGTGAGTTGTGATGCCATAGCACTCCATCCCTAGGGTGACAGCTTGAGGCTCTGTCTCAAAAAAGAAAAAAAGAGACACTATTATGATAATATAAAACTCACCCACAAGTTTTATTTATTTATTTATTTATTTATTCATTTATTTATTGAGACAGTCTCATTCTTTCCCCCTGGGTAGAGTGCTGTGATATCATAACTCATAGCAACCTCAGTCTCTTGGGCTCAGCCTCCCACGTAGGTGGGACTACAGGCACCTGCCATCACACCTGGCTCTTTTTTTTTTTTTTTTTTTTTTTTGCAGTGTTTGGTAGAAGCTGGGTTTGAACCCACCACCTCCAGCTGGCCCCCTGCACCTTTGAGCCACAGGCGCCGCCCCACACCTGGCTGTTTTAAGAGATGGGGGGTCTCTCTCTTGCTCAAGTTGGTCTCGAACTCACGAGCTCAGGCAATCCACCTGCCTTGGCCACCCAGAGTCACCCACAATTTTAAATAATACATATCTTCCTTTAAATTTCATAAATGACATGTCTAATATGAGAAATTGAGAACATTAAAAAGCATAAATTAAAAAAAATCAATTTCTGCTCGATTCTGGGTTTAAAAAAATAATAACAAATAAATAAATAAATCAAATTACCCAGAATTGTTACAGCCCAAAACAACTTCTGTCTTACTCCAGTTTCCCCAGAAAGAGCCTGATGAGCAGGTTGCTCCTTTTGAGAAGTGATTTGAGGAAGGGAGGACCAGAGAAAGGGGAGCAGGGAAGGAGGAAAGGGCTCCAGGGCACATTAACAAGTTGTTCGCCGCCCTGGGCAACCAGGGCTCAGTCTCACGGGGTACCCCTCAGGAGGTACATGGCGTGTGCTTCAGGCTGTCCTCTCAAGAGATGGGACAGGCTAATGTGATTCAGCGGGGTGTGAGCCTGTTCAGCCTAGCCTGGCACAGCCTATTTGCACATCTCATGCCTACTTTGTGCTCAGTGATATGAGGTTGGCAGTTTGAAACTGACCACAGTGGGAGTATGGACACCATGGAAACTGGTGAAAGCTACAAATGAGGGCTATTTTTTTCAGAGAGCTGGTTGTTGACATTTATCAGCATAAATGGAAGTATCTACCTAGTGGCTCCCATCTTCTGTTAGTCAAGGATCACCCCATGAAGCAGGAGCTCCCTTTGTCTAAATCTGCACAGACATCAGGTTTCTGCAGCCCGCAGGGGTGCCATCAGCTTCCATTTGCCCAGCTGGTTTCCACAGCAATGGCTGAAGTATTAAGGCTGGCTGAGGAGACATGAAGCCCAAGAGGTGTCTAATCCAAGCACTGTGAATGTTTTGATAGTTCTCTTTTCATATGTATATGCATGAAACACGCAAAAGCACGCAGTTCTGAACTTACCAAAATAGTATCTTACCCACCATACTCTGTCTCCTTCTTATATTTTTTATTTACTTAACAATAAATGGTAAACATTTTGTATGTCAACAAATACGATTTCTGTGGGTTCAAATTAATATTAATAGATAAACCATATAGTATTTTACTAATCTTCAACTGTTGCAAACTTGGATTGTTTTCAATTTCATGCTACTATAAGTAGGACTATGAAATTTATATTTGCACATGTATCTTTATACCTCTGATAAATTTCTTGAAGTGTCATTACTGTGTGCGTATTTTCAATACTTTTTAACATGTTGCTTAACCTAGAATGTGTACACCAACAAAGCCCATAACTTAAGATCTTTTGAAGACCTTTGTAATGTTAATCTATAATTCTCTCATTCTAATATAGAAGTATCAGTGATTCTTGTAAGATTAGCATAAACCACAACAAATAAATAGATCACTTTTAACTCTATATCCAATAGCCCTGAATGATACGTACTTTCGAAAACAAAACAATGCCACTTTAAGATTTCTACCCCCCAAATAATATATTTTTCCTTATCTATAATCCATGTGAACCAATTTGTAGTAACCTAAAGATTGATACTTTTTAAGAGACGTTTAAAACTTTAAGTAGATCATTCTGATAACAGCTAATAATCTTTAGACACAATAAGACTTTTGTCTATAAATCCATCCTACATAGCTGTTTTATTTGGAAGAGAACATAATGCAAATGACAAATGACTCATTGTTTCTGGTGCAAAGTAATATTATTCCAGAGCACAGGGAAAGAGAAAAACAATAACAAACATTGTTGTGATTTTTTTTGTTTGTTTTTGAGTCTCACTGTGTCACTCTTGGTAGAGTGCAGTGGCATCATAGCTCACAGCCTCCTCAAACTCCTGGGTGACGTGATCCTCTTGCCTCAGCCTCCTGAGTAGTTGGGACTACAGGTGACCAACACAACACCTGGCTATTTTTTGAGATGGGGGTCTTGCTCTTGCTCAGGCTGGCCTTGAACTCCTGAGCTGAGACCAGCCACCTGCCTCAGTCTTCCAGAGTGCTACGCTTATAGACATGAGCCACTGCACCTGATTGTTGTTCTTATTTATTTATTTATTTATTTGTGTTTTGATGCAGAGTCTCACCTGGTCATCCTTGGTAGAGTTCTGTGGTGTCTTAGCTCACAGAAATCTCAGACTCTTGGGTTCAAGTGATTTTCTTGTGTCAGCCTCCCAAGTAATTTGGACTACAGCCACAATGTCTGGCTATTTTTAGAGATGAGGTCTCCCTCTGGCCTTGAACTCCTGAACTCAGGCAATCCACCTGCCTCGGCCTCCTAGAGTATAAGGATTATAGGAGTGAGCCACTGCACCTGGCTGTTGTATTTTTGAATTTAAATGTTGGATTCTTCTACACTTTCCCAATCCATCCTACTTTCCATTTAATTCTATATTTTTCTAGTTACATGTTTAATGCCAAAAGTAGGTTTGAAATCTTCCATATGTGCTCAGATATTTAGCAACTTAAGACATTGTTGCTACATTTAATTTTATTGCTGTGTAAGAAATTAGAAAATAGGCTCAGCGCCTGTGGCTCAACAGGCTAAGGCACCAGCCACATACACCTGAGCTGGTGGGTTTGAATCCAGCCTGGGCCCACCAAACACAATGACGGCTGCAACCAAAAAAAATGTCCGGGCGTTGTGGTGGGCGCCTGTAGTCCCAGCTACTTGGGAGGCGGAGGCAGGAGACTCACTTGAGCCCAGGAACTGGAGGTTGCTGTGAGCTGTGATAGCACAGCACTCTATCCAGGGTGACAGCTTAAGGCTCTGTCTCAAAAAAAAAAAAGAAATTAGAAAATTAAAAAAAAAACCTCTATAGCAAAGCCAACATAAGGTTTCTGAAAGGCCTCCATTGGATATTCATGAAAATGTTTGCTGAATACCTTCTCTGTTCTCCTTGTGGGGCCAGGCACCAGAGATAGTGCAGGGAACCAAACAAACACCATTCCTAACCTCATAGAGCTTGCAATTAAAAACTATACTCTGTGGCCAGGCATGGCAGTGACTTATACCTGTAATCTTAGCACTTTGGGAGGCTGAATTGGAAGGATTCCTTGAGCTCAGGGGTTTGAGACCACCCTGAGCACAAGTGAAACCCTACCTCTACTAAAAATAGAAAAATTAGCTGGGTGTGGTGGCTCAGGCCTATCATCCCAGCTACAGGAGGCCAAGGTAAGAGGATCATTTTAACCCAGGAGTTTGAGGTTACTGTGAGCTATGACACCATGGCACTCTGTGCAGGGCAAGCGAGTGAGACTCTATCTTTAAAAACAAAAACATATATTCCTGTTGAGTGACCAGAGACGCGAGGGGCTATAGCTTTACCTCTGGTGTAGATCCGCATGCAATGTTAAGGGCACAAGAAGCAGGCTACAAGCTCTGTTGTGGCATGTAGCAAATTAACTTTATTTCTGACTTCCTTATATACTTTTGCAGTCATGTACACACTTAAATCTGTGATTTACAATATTCATTATTTAACTTTAAACTTAAGTAGCAGATATCCTGTCCCAGAAAACAGCACAATACTCTTCTACTTTTAGGTCTTAAAAAATCTGCATACAAATGAGACAGAGCTATAGGAGAACTATTTCCTCATGTGCTCAACAAGTTAACCTTAAATAGGTCTTTGACTTTGTTTCTCCACAGTGCTAAGATCTTTAGGCATTTGACAAAATGTAAAGACATTTTGTCAACCTCTGGACCAAGCCTCCAGGCAACAACCTAGGAGACAATGGCTGCAAAAGCTTCAAAGTATCTGTTCCCGGATGACCAGAAAATAGTCTTTGTGTTTGCCTCAGGGTTGCCCAAATCTATTGCTTTTTCTGTGAAGGCAAAAGCCAGTTTAACCCATTAGTGGCTTACTTGAATGAGAAGTACATGAGACATACATGTGGGGATTTCTAACCCCACAGTTTTCTTCTGAAATATTGTAGTTACAGTTACTTCACTTGCACTTCTTGCTCATTTTCAGTGAATTTTTGCCCTGGTGTGAAGCAGATTCTGTGCTCATTTTTCTTTTTTCTCAGTATAGATATCCAGTTTCCTAGTAACATTTGTTGAAAAATTTTCCTTTTTTGATTGCCTTGCCATGAAGCCTTTGTTGGAAATAGGTTGGTCATATATGTGTGGATATACTTGTGAATAAGATATTTTGCCTTTGATCTACATGTTTATTATTTTTTATTAAATCATAATTGTGTACATTAGTGCAGTCATGGGGCACAATACATGTTTATTTTTATGCCAACTTCAGCCTTGTGTCCTGGAGCTGGTAAATCTAGAAACTGGGTCACATGAGTCCTTTGATATTGTTATTAAGCAACAACAATTTGGCTATTGAAGGTCCTTTGAATTTCCATATTTTTTCTGTCAATGTCTATGGGAAAACCTTTTCTGATTTTTGGTTACAGTTTTGTTGCATTTATATATTAAGTTGGAGAGAATGGAAATGTTAACAATTGTGAGCTTTTTAATCCAAGAAATCGTATATCTCTTCACTTTTTTAGATATTCTTTAAATTATTCTCAACAACGTTTTATATATTTTAATAATTTTTTAATGTCTTTAATGTGGATGTTGTGCACATCTTTTGTTTTTCCTGGATATTAGAATTTTTCATTTTTTATAAGTATATAATTAGAATATTTTACTCCAAATTAATTTTATTGGTTGTGCTGGAGTATAGAAATATATGTAATATAGGAATCTTGCTAAACTTACGTATCAGTTTTAATAATTTTCCTGTGGATTCTTTTTCATCTTACTTTATAAAAATTACATCATTTATAATTGAAGGTTTTCTTTTTTTAATTCTATACATTATAACTTTTAATTTATTTTCTTCTCTTGGTCATCCTTTAAGATCTCTTCTATAACGTTGAATTGGAAATAGTTTTTATTATTTCCACATTCAAAAGGAAAACATATTTTGTCACTCTATGCAAAATTTTGAGAATTTTAAAACAGTATGTCTTAGATGTTTTCTTAATGTGTATTTATCTAATGTCTACTTATGATTGAATTTAAATTATGTAAAGTGTGACTTGCCTGTTTGTTTCTATTGAAGAACAACATTTGAATGTCAATATGTCATATTTTTCTCTCATAATTCATGCTTAGTATGCTGATATAATAAATAATTTACTAATATCAGATCCAAATATCAGGTTTCTTGTGTATTGATTCTAGGAGCCTTATAATTTTACCTTGCAATTTAGATTTCTACTTCATGTGCAACAGAATTTCCTTGGCAGTGTTAGCATACATCAATTAATCATATATATATATGAACCTATTTCTGGATTTTCTCTTTTCCACTACTGCTCATATCAATCCTTTAATAAATATTACATTAAGTCGATTATATTAAATCATTCTTTTCACTATGATCATCTGATATTTATTAATTTCTTTCTTCTGCTTTTTTCTTTTCTTTCCTTTTTAAAATTAAATAATAGCTATGTACATTATAGCAATTATGGGGTACAATGTGCTGGTTTTATATACAATTAGAAATACTTTCATCAAACTGGTTAACATAACCTTTGCTTCATTTTCTTAGTTATCGTGTTAAGACATTTATATTCTACATTTAATGGATTTAACATGTACCCTTGTAAAATGCACCATAGGTGTGTTCCCACCAGTTACCCTCCCTCAGCCCATCCTTCTCGTCCCATTTCCTCCCTCTCCATTTCTCCTTCATCTTGGGTTGTAGATGGATTATAGCTTTCATATGGAAGTGTGGGTGTTTATAAATTGTTTTCATATTAGGGCTGAGTACATTGGATACTTTTTCTTTCATTCTTGAGATAGTTTTCTAAGAAGAATATGTTCCATATTAAATCTTGAAGTTAAGTAGAACAATTCTTCCAATTTTGTTTTTCATGTAAAAAACTATTTAGTTATTTTAGTGTCCTCAATTTTGTTTAACTTTTAGAATTAGTCTTTCAGTTTTTACAGATCAGTTGGGAGAAAAAAAGATATCTTAATATAACATTTTCTAATAATAAATGATTAAATTAATTAATTTATTCATTTAAAAATTTCTCTCAGCAATTTTCTATACTTTTGAATTAAAAAAACTTGCAAATGGTTTGATAAATATACTCCTAACCATCTTTTATTTATTCCACTTTATTGTAAATGGAATTTTCATAAACTTATATTTTATAGTAGTTTAATGTTACTATACAAAGTATCATTCCATTTTACACATTAACATTTTGATCTATAATCTTATCAAAGTCATTTATGAGTCCTCCTACTTGTCTTATAAATATGAGAGAATTCACTAAGCATTCTCATGTTATTTGAAGAGAGGCAGTTTAACTAACTCCTTTCCAATCTTTATGCCTTTTATATTTTTTTCTTGACTTATTGCAAAGGACAGAATATTGAGTTTAGGGTTCAATAAAGTGTTAAGAGTGGGCACCCTTGACTTGATTCTATTATTTTAGGAAAAACATTTGATATTTTACCATTACGTGTGATATAATCTATATCTTCTCATACCTTCCCTTTATCAGGTTGAAGAAGTTCAATTTTGCTAGGTTTCATTATTTTAATATTAATGCTGAGAATACATGTCAAATTTTTCAAGGTATAACTCCTTTTATAATCTTGATATTAGTTAATGTTTAAAATTGTTTCCCTGCATTAGTTACCTAAAAACTTATCTAACTCCTTGATCTCATCAGACGATCAGATTTAGTTTTCATCCTTTTCTACATTATTTGTCTCTTTCCATTGCCTTGTTGCTCTTACCCTAATTTTCTTACTTCTACTAAATGTGGGGTCCCATTGCTTTTCTATTTGTAGGTTTGTGTTACATCACCTTAGGTCATTTTTTTTTATCATTTCATTTTTATAATATAAATATTTAAAACTATGTATTTTTATTCCCTCTATATACAGTTTCAACATATGATATTCTAATATTATCACTCTGTTTGAAAGTTTAGTATCTTTTTGACTAATGAATTATTTAGAAGTATATTGCTTTATTTTCAAATAGTTGTAGTACTCAGAGTATATTAATATTACTTAAGTTTAATTTTATTGTGGTCAATATTATTTAAATCTTTTAAGTTGGGGCGGCATCTGTGGCTCAGCGAGTAGGGCGCTGGTCCCATATGCCAAAGGTGGTGTGTTCAAACCGAGCCTCGGCCAAACTGCAAAAACCAGAAATATAGCTGGGTGTTGTGGCGGGCACCTGTAATCCCAGCTACTGGGGAGGCTGAGGCAAGAGAATCGCCTAAGCCCAGGAGTTGGAGGTTGCTGTGAGCAGTGTGACGCCACAGCACTCTACCGAGAGTGACAAAGTGAGACTCTGTCTCTACAAAAAAAAAAAAAAAAAATCTTTTAAGTTTATGAAGGTTTGTTTTCTTGTCCTGTGTGTGATATATTTCGGTTACTGTATCATCTGAAAAGGAACACAATTTGCATTTTGTTGTTGATTATACATAAGGTCTATAAACATTATTTAGATCAGCAGTCTTGCCAGCATTGTTTGGATTCTTTGTATTGATTTCCTTAATGGATTACCCACCAATTTCTGCAAAAAGGTTAGTCAAAATTTTCTTGCTATGATTTGAAAATTTGCTTCTTTTTTATTTTTTTTTAGGTCGGGGCTGGGTTTGAACCCACCATCTCCAGCATATGGGGCTGGCGCCCTACTCACTGAGCCATAGGTGCAACCCTAGATTCTAAATCATTTTTTTTTTTTTTTGGCTCCATGATTTTTTTTTTTTTGGCTCAAGCCATCACCCTGGATAGAGTGCCATGGCACTACAGCTCACAGCAACCTCCAATTCCTGGGCTCAAGCGAGTCTCCTGCCTCCACCTCCCAAGTAGCTGGGACCATAGGCGCCTGCCACAACGCCGGGCCATTTTTTGGTTGCAGCTGTTATTGTTGTTTGGCGGGCCGGGGCTGGATTCAAACCCGCCAGTTCAGGTGTACGTGGCTGGCGCCTTAGCCCGTTGAGTCACAGGCGCCAAGCCCCTTGCTATGATTTGAAACTTTTCTATTTTTTCTCTTATTTTATAAGATATTCCTATGTTAATCCTCTGGATTTAGATGCATGTAGATTTATGATTGTTATGTCTTTCTGTTTATTGGTCCATTAACATTAGGAAATGTCTCTTGTTATTCTTTGCTGATTCTATTTTATTTTAATAGCTAGTAACTAAACCGTTCCTTTCTCAAAATCTTCACTTATCATGTACATATACTTGTTATACTTATATTTGCATGATATTAATAGATAGCTCTGGTAGATAGCATATAATTGGGGTTGCTTTTTCAAATCAATTCTAACAATCATTCTTTGAATATCTGCTTTTTTTTTTTTTTTTTTTGCAATTTTTGGCTCTGGCTGGGTTTGAACTCATCACCTCCAGTATATGGGGCCGGTGTCCTACTTCTTGAACCACAGGTGCTGCCCTCAATATCTGCTTTTATTTTTTTTTAATTTTAAAAAATTTTTACATATACATGTGTTTATTTGGTTTCCACTTTTTGCCTTCACAGAATTAAAAAACCTTAAAATGTAATAACAATAACAATGTTTAAGATAAGGACTAGAAACAAAAACCTCATAAAGAATGAACCAAGATAAATACATTCAGAAAAGAAATCAGACAATTACTGCATGGAAATGTTAAGTAATATTAACAATAATGCAAAGAAAGTAATATTCACATTGTCAAATAAGAGTATGTCTATTATAGCATGCTTTGACTCTTAGGCTCAGTATGGAGTCATCAGTTAACTTCTTATTTTTTTTTCCAAAGTCTCAAAAAAATAGGCAAATAATATTTATAAATAAAAGTAAATGATAATTTCAAACACTGAATCATGCCAAATCTTATAGACAATAGAAAAATAAGAAATATTTCAAAATCATTCTACTTAATCTGGATACACCTGATATTAAAATTGGAGAAAATATATTGTTATAAAGGGAAATTACAAGCATATTTCACTTATAAATGAGGATATAATATTCTAAACAACGTATTAATAAGTCGAATTAAAAATTGTTTAAGTAATGTACTTTGGTTAAAATTAAATCCTGTTTATGTGAGAATTAGTCACTATATTCTTTTTTTATTGCAAAAGGAAAGTAAAACTTCAATTTATTCTGAAATAGTTTCATTATGTATACATAAATATAAATATTTTCACTATTAGTTTAAAAAATCATGGAGATTCTCTGGTGCATTAGATAAAAAGTAACTGCACAAAATACATTTCAATGCTATATACACAAATGTTCTCAAATAAATATTTTAAAAGAAGATATCATCTACAATAGCATGTGAAATACTATGTTCCTATATTCAATCTAATCTAAGATATAAATTACATTGCTTTGTATTGAAAATATGAAGGTAATCAAAATAAAATAATTTTTTGAGACTTACAGATAATTGAAAATACATAAAGACATTTTAAAATTAATAGATTAAGGACTAAATATTGTGAATATGTTACTTATCCTCCAAATTATCTATAGATTCAGTGTTATTTTAATAATTTAAAATTATATAATTCAGATTATATAAAATACATATCTATTAATTTAAATTGATATAAAAGTACAATAGCACACAAATGACCCAGGCACACTTAAAGATGGAGAACAAGTGAGCCCAACTGCTTTCACAGATGGCAAGAATTGTATTTCAAACATAACGTTTAAGATAGTCTGACATTAGCTCAGGAGTTTAAAAAAAGCCGATGGCACACAAAAATGACCTTATGTGAAACCACTTGTTTGATGATTTTTTTTTTGCATTATACCCTTTTATTCTTTTTTTTTAAAATGTATTTTATTATTCTTCATTACATTATTCCCCCCCACCCCCTAGTGGTAAGATAGAATTTATTTACAGAATAGAATACAGAAAACACTAAAGCTCCTGGTAGAGGGAGAGAATTCTAGTGGGGAGAGAGAAGCTCTCTCCATTTCTCTCCCGGTCTTTCTCCATCTCCTCCTTTAGGCCTTTAGTCACAGGATATATATAGGTGTATGGGTTCCTTGGCCAGGAAACGAATGAATACAGTCCCTTCCGCCAGGGGCAAGGTGAATGAATGTATCAATGAATGGATACAGTCCATTTGTGGAATTGAGGCCTAGGAAATTCACAAGAAATTGGCCTAGGCATAGGAAATGGGGGTTCCACATTTAGTCCTAAGTGTGAAGTGAAGGAGACACCAAGGCACAGGTGTCTCCTCAGCAGTTGTCCAGCCTTTTTGGCAATTGGAGCCTCTGGTGGAGGTTGGAGGTCCCCCTCCTT
>CAUYON010171844.1:0-15977 GCA_963573935.1 Arctocebus calabarensis
ATACAACCACTTTGGGAAGCTTTTTGATGGTATCTACCAAAGTAGAACATATGCATTATCTTGTGGCTGAGCAATTCTGCTCCCAGGTGTCCACCAAAAGAAATGCATGCATATGTTCACCAAACAATGTGAAAAAAAAAAGAATAGAATGCCCAACAGCAGGAGACTGGGTAAATTCTACTGTATATACTCACATCTGATAAATACATTCCTTCAGTAGAATACTATGTGTCAATAAGCATGAACAAATTTGATGTAAACATTATGCATACATTTCATTAACATGCTATATGGTCCATTTACATAAAATTCAAGTTTCCACCTATATAAAGTTCAAAAACAGACAAAACTAATGTAAAGTGCTAGAAGTCAGAATGGTTGTTACCTTTGTTGAAGGGTAATTGATTGAGACTATGAGGGAGCATTCAGTTTTCTTCGGGCACCTATTTCTCGATCTGGATGCCGGTTACATGGGTGTGTTCATCTTGTGAAAATTCAACAAGCTGTCCCCTGGTTCATCATCAAAGTTGCATGAAAAATGTACCTGAAAAAAATACTACCTAGTTCAGAAATTATACTGAGGAGATCGATGTTGATGGGATTTGTGTACCTTAGTCTTCTAACAAAAGTTCAGTTCTTTCAAAAATGATCTTTTCGCTGTGGCATCACTATAATCTATCATGGACAGTTTTTCTTTCTCCCTCTAAAATCAGGTGCATCTGCAGGCCCCGTCCTGGCCAGTCCCTGTATGGGCTCATCTGCTCACTGACAAGGCTCACTCTGCTCAGCCCCTGTGCTTGTTTGTAATCTCTAACCCGTTCCCCAGATGCTTTAGCTCATTTTATGGTTGGTGGGAAAAGTTTCCCTGATGGACACTGGGGTGAGGTACAAAGAGCATAGAGTTTGGAGTCAGATAGACCTGGACTATTGCATATTTGCCACTTCAGGTAAATTGCTTAACTTCTCTTAGCCTGAGGAATGAATGGGATGATATGAAATGGCCAGTCCAATCGTGCCATATTAAGCTTCCCTAAGGAATGCAAGCTAGCATTGTCATCATTATTGGAGGAGAAGGTGGAGAAATATCCTAAATATCACTTTTTCTCCAATTTCAAAATTAATGTTTTATTGCAAAAAGAAAAAAAAAAATGAACACACAGGAAGATTCCAAGAAGGAAAGTGAAATCTCTCAGGGATACCCACTGAATCATAAGTTGCTGATAGGTCCTTTTCCTCTTTTCCTGTGCACAAGGAGAGGGCTTCAATCCCAGTCCACAACTTCAGGTGGGCAAGAAACATCTGTGTTATCTGAGAGTTCAGCTTGATTTCTGTTATGAGCCCTTGTTCCCCTCAGACAGTACTCCGGTCTCTTCAGCTCAGTCTTCCTTCTTGGCAGGGGAGGGGAGGGGGGTATGGGGATCTGATCCTGGCTGGATGCCTAGATCCATGGACCAAGCCACTTTGCCCCCAACACCTCCCCACCTCATTCTCCTCCTACATTCCCATCACTTTCTATTTCATTTCCCTTCCCTGAGACAAAAAGCACCAAAGAGCTGAACCTTGATTCAGAGAATGGGGTTGGGGAGGAGATTCAGAAAACAGTAAAAGGAAACGCAGATACAACAATATTCCATAATGCTTTAAAACTACTGCCTATACACATATCCTCTCACGTACAGCAGCATAATGTAGCTTCACGGCCTAACTTTTCCACTTAACAATGTATTGTGGACCCATCCCTGTATCATTACAGCATTTTATTGTCTACACACTGTGCCATTCTATAAAGGTGCAGTAATTTGCTGTAGAGTACCCAGTATTGGGAAATGGATTATTTCCCTTCATTACCATAAGTAATATTGCAATGAACATCCCTGGAACATGCCACTCCCAAACTATGGGTTCAAAGGCAATGGTAATAACCTCTCTAAGCCACAGTTTATTAACTCACAAAACATATGCACTACTGCACAGAATGGTTGAAAGAATTAAATGAGACAGTATATATGAAGCGTTCAGCAAACCTACGTTCAACAAAGGATGATGGTGATTGGATGACAATGATAACACAACTTCTTATGAGTCCATGGTCTATTTCTCAGGATAAAAACCTAAAATCAAAACTACTGGATTAAACAACAAGAACATCCTCTAAAGCAGTGGTTCTCAGCCTTCCTAATGCCGCGGCCCTTTAATACAGTTCCTATGGGTTGTGACCCTCAGGTGGAGAACCGCCGCCTTAAAGTCTTCTGGTAAATAATCGGATTTATCCTCCATGCTGCTCTGCACAGAGCACCTTGGCCAGGAGGACACACTTGTCTTTCCACTGCTGTGTGTTGACTACAAAAGGCTCATATTACCTGAAGAACGAACTGCATTTGGCCTGTTACAGGAGCCACCTAGGTGGGGAACACCTGGGGGTCTCAGTCCATACCCTAGAGCAGCGGTTCTCAAACCATGGGTCACAACCCACAGGAACTTTATTAAAGGGTCACAGCATTAGGGAGGTTTAGAACCACTGCCCTAGAGGTAGCCTCAGCCCACGGGGATGACTGGTGTAGGATACGAAGGTCAGCTCCTCATGATCTCAAGGAGGCACTAACCCTTTGGTGCCTGTCATACCATGGCACCCCCCTGGGACTAGGCTCACCACACCTCAGGTGAGCCACATATCTGCCTGGCTTCTTCCTCTTATCTGCCCTACTTCCTTCACTTCCTTATAGGTTTTTGTCCCAAGAGCCTCCCTCAATAAATCATTTGCATGAGAATCCCAGCTGCTGGCCCATCTGTCCTTAGAACACTTCCTCATGAGGGCCACCAAGAGGTCTTTATGCAGTATTGCCCTTTAAAACCAGTAGGTTGGGGTTTCAATGCCACAAAACCCCTGCTTGAATTTGTTGCATCTCCTCCTCACCCAGCCAGCCAGGGGACTCTCTGAGCCAGCCAGCATTGACAGGGGGGACATGGAGATTTCCTGCTCTTTACAAAGACAGGCTGTGGAAGCCACAAAAACAGAACCCGGAGGAGCCCAGGGTTGGCAATAGAGGCAGGAAGACCAAAGGTGAACATCGAGGTAGTCAAGATCAAGTTCAGAATGGGGCCAAAGTGAAAAGTGAACAGTCTGACCTGGTTCACACATGTTCATTTAACAAGGACACTCATTGCTAAGCAAACCACCTGATGCTTGCATAGTAGAAAAAAATAATAATAAAACACCTGGTACTGCCTTTGGGTTGATAAGCCAATATCTTTAATCTTTCTCTTTCTTTCTCTCTTTTTCTTTTTTTTCCCCCTTGATGACTGAAGTACCCTCTCTGTGCGGCCTTCTGCTCAATCCACACTGGTAATAGTGACAAGACTTTGATGTCCTCCTCCTTCAACAGAATGTTGTTTAGTTCAAAGTGAAGAACAGAGGCAATTCTTTGCTTTTAAATTATTAGCTCCCTAAGTCTTCTGTAATGATATAGTTTGACTGAAGTGTGCAGTTTATTAACTACATAAAGACGACATTATCAGAGCAGAGAAAGGCCGCTGTGAGTTTTGCCTTTCAGCCTAGCAGCAGGGGTTCCTGATACTTTGATCTCAATCAATGCTAAATGTCTTTGTGAGATAGAGAGAGAACTGAAATTATCTTTGGCATGGCGGCTGCATCAATTATTCAAGCCCTTCTCCTTATGAATTAAAGTGTTCTTCAACTTCTACCCTACTTGTGGGTTTGGGCATTTTTTTTTTCTTTCTTTCTTTCATTGTTGTTTTTCCAGCCAGGAAAGGCACTTGGAATAAGTCTCTAAGAGTTCGCTAATCAGACTCTGCCTGACCTTTGAAAACCCACATCCACTTATTCTCCTCCCCCTTCCTAATTGCTCCCTCCACCCTCCATTCCCAGTGCTGGTGTTCTCTGAGGTGACCCGAAGGACTATTCTGAGAAAAGGGGGACATTGTTTCCACTAGGCTTCATGCCAAAATGGCCAGCAAAGACCAGCAAAGCAGCCCCTTGATGAGAAGCGTCAGTTCAAAATTCAGTAAAATGAAGGCGTCCACGAATCCCTCCCAGCTGACCTCAGCTGCTCATGGTGTCTGCCAAGGAGAAGTTCAACTATCAAATTACACTTGTGGCCAAGACCCAGTTCTCCTTAATACACCCACCCTCAGGGAGGATGATCTTCAAGCTACAAGCTGAGCCTCACGAGTGTGTGATCAAACTAGCTTAGCAGGTCACGTCCAGCAGAAAAGAAGAGTGTGTGTGGTGTATCAGTGGGAGCTTGTCTCAGATGTGAGTGCCATTGGTCACTGTATATCATCACTGCCTCCTTCACCCGCAAAGAGACCCTGAGGCAAAGATTTCAGGTTAAGTTTAGGGAGGAGGTGATTCCAGAAAGCACTATGAGGGAGTGGAGGAAAGTCAGTAAAACATGTGTAGATGACTAGGCTACTCCCTTGGCCCACTGGAGCTCAGTCTCATTGAGGACCCTTGGAGAAACCCTGCAGATGGTGCCCCAGAGTTGTCCTGCCGAAGGTGAGCAAGCTGAGGTGTAGGTCCACAAATGCCCACCCTGCCTTGGTCAGGGTGACATCTGGGCATGAGCACCTAATATTTTTAGGATGTCCCTCATACCTGGGTCACTATGAAAGTTTTGAGACGGAATGTGTTATGATCCATCATTTCACTTGCAAGAAACACAGTCAAGAACATCCTTTCTGATTGACTTGTGTAAGTTTCAACTTGCTTATCAGTGTTGCGGGGAGGGCTTCATTTGTTGCCATCTGTGCAGATTTTAAGGGTTTTTTTTTTTCTTATTGAGACAGAGTCTCACTCTGTCAACCTGTGTAGAGTGCCATGGTGTCATAATTAAGAGTAACCTTAAACTCTTGGGCTTGAGCAATCTTTTTCCTCAGCCTCCTGAGTAGGTAGGACTATAGGAGCCACCACTATGCTTAGCTAGTTTTTCTACTTTTAGTAGAGATGGAGTCTTGCTCTTGCTCAGGCTGGTCTTGAACTCCTGAACTTGAGCAATCCATCTGTCTTGGCTTCCCAGAATGCTAGGGGATTTTAAGTTTCTTAATTCTTTGTGTATCTCAAAACTTTTGTAATGACCCATGTATAGACCAAGTCGCCTGTAACCAGAAAATGCCTTTAGGGGCGGCGCCTGTGGCTCAAAGGAGTAGGGCACTGGCCCCATATGCTGGAGGTGGCAGGTTCAAACCTAGCCCCGGCCAAAAACTGCAAAAAAAAAAAAGAAAATGCCTTTAGGCAGAGAAGGCATTCATCATTCATCAGGGTGCAGAGGATCTGTCTATGGTGATCTCGGGGTAGACCAAGGGGACACCCATGGAGAGCACCAACCATGTCAGCTCTGCTATGTAAAATATATTTCTTACTGGGGTCAATAGTCAAAAAGTTTGAACACTCTTGTCCTGAAGATATGAGTAGGAAAGGTACCATCGCACCACTAAAATATTCTAAGACTTCTAGACCTTCCTGGAGCTCCATATTAACTACATATATGAACTTAATGCATTTACCTTACAAGTTAGTAATGCTGGCACAACATAAGATTGTGTAGGTCAACAAGCCCACATGGTACTTGGCCCAGCGTGGTTACTTAACTGTGAGTTAAATTTGAAACCACAATGTATGAGCCATGGATTACCTAGGACCTATTTAGTACTTGACACTATGTTTGGTGCTGTTCAGTGTTGATGATCTGATGGGAAGACAAAGTCAAGCAAAAAAACCAGGTTTGAAAATAAGTGTATAGCCCTGCAATCAGCAAGGCAGGAACTGGGACCATTCTGTAGTCTTGCACTCACTCACTCTTACACCTCTCAACTTGGCCACCAAGCCCTTTGGTTTCATCTCTTTCTTATGTTCAGACTTGACCCCTCTTCTCCCATCCCATCTACAGCATCTTCTTGCCTGGATTGTTGCAGTAGACACATAACTGGATATATATCCTCCCCCTTAGTTCCTACCTTAGGGACCTAAGGCCCATATAATGTCAGTTAATTGAAGAATGAGACTTGACCTTGACGAAGTAGACCTGCAGAGTTGGGCACAAAAGGAAATGTAGGGAGGCCAGGTAGGATGCTGAGGACAAAGGAGGAGGGGTAGAGAAAGTCTTCCTAGAGAAGGTAATGCTTGAAAAGAGTCTTGAAAAAATGAGTGTTTGCAAGGCAGGCAGGATGGATGAAGAGCAAGAGAAAATTCTGGAAGTAGGAAGCAACATGATGGGGTTAGGAAATATAAGCAGTCTATGTCACCCAAATAGCAGAGAAGCTGTAGAAGAGATACAGGAAGAACCACAGGGACACAGTGTGGAACCACAGAAGGATCTTGGACAGGATATTAGGATGCTTAGTGTTTATAAAACTGTGTTTATAAAAACCTATGCTGGAGATAGGGTGCAGAATGGGTTGGGAGAGTTGAAGGCAGGGAGTCCAGTAAGTAAGAGGTAGGCTCTGCCAGAGATGGCCATGATTTAGACAAAGACTGTAGCAATTAGGTTAAAGACAAGGTGCTTCCCGCATTGTAATACACAGAGTATTACAGAGGTGAAACAAGAACTCTCTCATTCTGCTGAGAGTATTCTCCTGGAAGGCAATGCCCAACAGCTATCAAGAGCCTTGCAAATATTTTTCCCATTTGACCAAGAAATTCTACCCCTAGAAACTTTTAGTAAGGAGCAACTGTAAACGTAAATAAAAAAAAAGAAATATCCAAAAAGGCCAACAAAATGGAATTAGTTAAATAATGCTGTATCTCTATGATTGACTACAATCCCATTATTAAAAATGATGTCAAGATGAATATCTAGTGTCATAGGAAAGTGTTCATGACACATTAAGTATGAAAAAAGCAGGTATTAAACTGGGTGAGAAGCTTCTAACCTCCAGCACCTGGGCCTCTATTTGAAGGCTCAGGTGGAAGAGGTTGAGATTATAAGAGGAGTACAAAACTCTATGAGGCAAACCCCTGTGAGAGGAGATAAGAGTCTACTCTTTTTTGGGTACTGAGAGCCTCTTCATCACTTGGCTCTCCTTTTCTGTGTCCTGATTCCTCCACCTCCTGACTGGTTTCCCGTGGAAGCAGTTCAATAAATCACTAGCAGGTGGATCCTCATCTCAGGATCTACTTTTGGAAAACCCACCCAAGATACTGCTGTTGATGTTTTAATGCATCTCCTTCCATTCTTTTCTCTCTGTATGTACCACCACATGGATGGCTGTGAGACATAGTACTTAATGGAAGATTTGGCTCTGACCTTCTTAGAGCTAAGAGAGAGTCATGATTGGCCACATGATTCATTAAGTCCATGGGATTAAAACAATCATGACTGAGAAGCTGCAGAGGTATTTGGGGCTCTGAGAAAAAGGAAAAATTGTCCTGTAGGTTATAGAGAACCTCAACAACTTCCTGTAGTAGTCACAGAGACTAATTCCATAAGATGATGGCAAAGAGTCAAGGCCATATGGTTTAGGGAAAGAGCTCACTTATGCCCTGATATGACCCAAGGATTAAATTTGGTGTTTAACCAGGGATCCTATGAGCCTACAGGGGACAAGCTGGATGATGTAAATGAGGCACCATGTAAGAAAACAGTAAGTTGAGGGCACATAGCCTATCAAAGAAGTCACTGCTCAGCTTCAATCAGGAGTTACCATGTGGGCACATTATTGCCAGATCTTCCAATGTTCAAGAGGATCTGAGAATTAGAATTTATATGGAAAAAATTTTCAATTTTTTAAAATGTTGGAAATAAATTATTTTTATTTTATTAAACACTGAGCCAAAGAAATATGACCGTGAGCCAAATTAAAACCATGACTGACAATTTGCAACAAAAGATCTAATGGGGAAAATAGGGCATGCTCTTCAGCTAAGCCACCAAAAGAATTACCTTTTACAAATTAGCTTTTAATTGCATTTTTCTGTATTCTGCTATTTTCATCTATCACAGTATAAGCATCTTCTTACATCATTAAATGTCATTTATAAAAATAATTTCAATGGCTACATTACTCAAGCACCATGTTCACTTAATCATTCTCCATATTTGATAACTTAAAGCATTAGTGTTTTTGTTTTAGTAAATAACATGGTATTTCAACTAAAAATGGCTGAAGTCATGGTGAAAAAGCTAAAATCCAAACTGGCTCAAACTAGACCAAACTGGCTGAAAGTAGTTCAAATCAGCTAAAACCATCCCAAACCAGATAAAACTGGCCAAAATGGTAACAAATCAGTCCAAGCCTGCTGGAACTAGGCCATACCTACCCAATCTGGCTGAAACCAACTGAAACAGGACCAAATCTGCTGAGACCAGAACAAACCAGCTGTGACCTACTAAAACCAGTCCAGACTGGGTGGAACCTGCTAAAACCAGTTAAAACTGATCCCAAGTGGCCAAAATCACTTGAAACCAGATGAAATTGTCTGCAACTAACTGAAACCAGCTAAGACCAGTGCAAACTGGCTGACACCTGTTGGAAACCAGCTGAAACAGGCTCTAGCTGGTTGAACCTGTCTAGACCTACTGAAATTAGCTCGAACAAATCAAAACCTGTTGAAGCCTATTTTAACTGGTTGAAACTAGCTCTAACTGACTGAAAACAGTCAGAGCTAGCAAAAACCCATTCTATTCTATTTATAATAGCTACAAAAAATATACACCTGGTAAGGAATACATTTAATGAAGAAGTGAATGATGCCTGCCCCTCTGTGGGCATGACCTTGGGCAAGTTTCTTACTTTCACTAAGCTTCAGTTCTCTCCTCTGTAATGTGGGGAATTGTTATAGGCTGAATTGTGCCTATGTTGAAGCCCTAACTGCTAGTACTGTAGGAGTGTGTTATAATGTGACTGTATTTGCGAGTGGGGCCTTTTTTTTTTTTGCAGTTTTTGGCGGGGGCTGAGTTTGAACCTGCCACCTCCAGCATATGGGGCTGACACTCTACTCCTTGAGCCACAAGCGCCGCCCTGGGGGCGGGGCCTTTAACAAGGTGATTAAGTTTATCCACTGATGGACATTTATGTTGTCTCGGCTGTTATCAATCGTGCTGCTATGAGCATACATGTGTGAGTCTTCTGTGTTTTTTATTCTTTTGGGGAGGGTCACATCATTTACTCATCTTAAGAGAATAAAACCACCATAAAATCTTCCCTTGACCCCACTAACATCTCACTTTAGCGCAGCGGTTTTCACATGGGTCATGACCCACAGGAACTGTATTAAAGGGCCAGGCATTAGGCAGGCTGAGAACCGCTGTCTTAGCATCTTCAATCATTCCCTTCACTGCCAAATTTCTTATGTCTATTCCATTCATTCCTTAACTCTTGAATTTGGTTTCCTGAAATGAGTGGCTTTTTCTCAAGTCTTCAGTCTCCAGAAATTCTCTGCTGGAAGGGACTGTGTATGCAGTAAGTGCTTAGCACATGCAGATGCTGTTTGAACCTTCTCCAGGTGCTTCCACCAGGTGCTGTCCTTCCTCATCATGGTTGTCCTCACTGGCTTCTTCCAAAGCCCAGCTCTTTCTCCAGACCCCTTCTCTCCTTCTACTCTTTCTGAATAAACACCCTCTTCTCTTCCTGGAGGTCCATATTTTTATTATGTCTACGAGGATATCCCCAAAGGCTATCTCTCCAATCCTGTCTTCTCTCCTGGGGCCCATTCAGCAATTTCAAACTCAACCTGGTAAATTCATTTTACCCCAAACCACTTCCTCCTCCCGCTTTCCTTGTCCCATGTTGTGGCGACACCTTCTCTGACACACGGGGCTTCAGGTCTCAGCCACCATGAACTTCATCTCTCCTTTCCCTGCAGGTCGTGTCATGGTCCTGTTCACCCCCTTCTGACCATTCTTTCCTCTCTCAACCCAGGACCGTCCTGTCACCCTAACACACGCCCCTTACCTATTCCGTCCTATGGAGATTTCAAAAACTTACAGTCACTTCGTGTCTCAGTCCATCATACACCTGCCCCCAGACTCCTTTCTCTAGAATGCAGCCCTGATCAGGCACTGTCAGTCTCAAAATCCTCCATGGCTCCCTAGTGCCTGTGGGATTAAGTCTAAACTCCTCAACGGGGCTCTGGATCAACCTAACTTCACAACACTCCAATCCTCCAATCCTTTTAATAAACTAGATTTCTGTGCTGAGACTTGCATCCCCCCCACACACACACTTACCACACTATTATTCTCACCCCATCTTCACCCAGATGCTTCTCTTTCCTCTCCTAATATTTAAGGTTCAACTCCATCAGTGAATACCCCCATTGCACCAGTAGGGTGATTCTCTCCCTCTGAAATGGTGAGGTCTCTATGCAACTGGTCATGTTCTGCTTTATACTATTTTAGTGCCTGCTTTGAGACCCTGACAGCTCGGAAAAGTCACGCGAGCCACTTGCATCCCCGACACACATAGTGTGTCCTCCATAAGTGGGTATTGAATGAATGTGTGGATGATTGGCAATGCTGAGACTGGCTGAGATAGCCCACCTCTATTTGTAAGCCACCCTCTTCCTTAGCTCTGCTCCTAAAAACACACACAAACCATCTCATTTGTGTGTTTCTCTCAAGTCAAGCGATGCGTACGCATCCCCTCATTACCGTTCCTTCTTACTGCTCTGTCTTCAGACCCAGATCTCTTGCCCTTAGGGTTTCGAGTCAACTCCCTCAGACGAGCATCGCAGTCTCAAGGCTTAGGCCACTTCTGAAGATCTCATTCTCTGTCTTGAGATCCCCAGCTTTCTGCTTCTGGGACAATCCCCAGGCCCCGGAGCAAAGCCAAAGCTTGGTCCCATGGCAATGTCCCCTTAAAAGCAGCTAAAGAGCAAAAGAAACCCTGCCTTCCCTAAGATCAAAGCTTTGTGCAGCAGGATCACCGGTGGCCTAATGCCACGCTGCCATGGCAACGCGAATTTTAAGCAGTCATCGGCAGAACCTGCCTCCTCTATTTCAACAACCCCGGAGCCAGAGCTGGAGCGGCTTCTCCAGGGGGAGACTCCCCACACTGAGGGGCTGGGCCCGGCCCGAAGCACCTGAGTCATTTTCTGGGGTCAGGCTGACCTGCCCTGGTAGCCGACGACCTGAGGCCTGGTTCGATAGGGGAGTGGGATGTCATATTACATTTCCAGAGACAGAAGGCAGCTGGCAGAAGCCAGCAATCTCAGGGCAGAACCCCAACCAGGAGGCTGAAACAGCTCCCCATTTCTGTCCCCTCCAGGAACAGCCTCTGCTGTCCCCAGGGATACAAAGAGGATTGCCTAGCTCTCCACCCCCTGACTTCACAATCCCTCAAGGAGGTAAGTCGCATATCAAACTGATGGGAAGTGCAGTATAACTGGTGTCACGATAAAGAGTCTCTGACTGCCTCGGCGCCTGTGGCTCAAGCGGCTAAGGCACCAGCCACATACACCTGAGCTTGCAAGTTCGAATCCAGCCCAGCCCACCAAACAACAACAGCTGCAACCAAAAAATAGCCGTGCATTGTTGTGGGCGCCTGTAGTCCCAGCTACTTGGGAGACGGAGGCAGAAGACATGCCTAAGCCCAGGAGTTGGAGGTTGGTGTGAGCTGTGTGATGCCATAGCACTCTACCCAGGGTGACAGCTTGAGGCTCTGTCTAAAAAAGAAGATTCTCTGACTCTCTGAGGATGTACCCAATAAATACCAAAAGCCCCACTGAGGCTGCTTCATTGAAGCCTGAGATGTCCCAGAGACCAGGGAGGGAGGCACATGCCTGGTCATCTATCTGGTCACCCTCACTGTCCCTGTCCTCCCAGGGGATCACACTCCTGGCATTCAGAGCCTCTGGAAGAATGTACTTAACTCCAGGTGGTCTCATCTCTGCAATAAACCACTGACATTGTGAAACCATTCATAACGGTTCTAACAAGGACGTAAGGAAATAATCACCCTCCCAATGCACTGTTAGGAGAAATCTAAATTAGTATAGACATTTAAAAAGGCAATTTAGGGCAGCTCCTGCAGCTCAGTGGGTAGGGCACCGGCCACATACACCAAGGCTGGCAGTTCAAACCCAGCCTGAGCCAGCTAAAACAACAATGACAACTACAACTACAACAAAAAAATAGCCAGGCTATTTTGTGGTAGGTGCCTGTAGTCCCAGCTAGTTGGGACTGCAGGTCTGTTAAGGAAAAGAGATTTACTTGGCCTGTGGTTCTGCAGGCTATGCAAAGAGCATGGCACCCGCACTGGCTTCTGGTGAGGGCCTCAGGCTACTTCCACTCACAGCACCAGGGGAAGGGGGGCTGACGTGTACAGAGAGCTAAGTGTTATGGTGGGCGCCTGTAGTCCCAGCTACTTGGAAGGCTGAGGCAGGAGGATCGCTTGAGCCCAGGAGTTTGAGGTTGCTGTGAGCTGTGATGATGCTATGAGACCACCAAGGGTGACAGAGTGAGACAGCTACTTGGGAGGCTGAGGCAAGAGAATCGCTTAAGCCCAAGAGTTTGAGGTTGCTGTGAGCTGGACACCACAGCACTCTACCAGGGCAACAGCTTGAGACTCTGTCTCAAAAAACCAAAAAAGGCAGAGTGGCATCTATGGCTCAAAGGAGTAGGGTTCCAGCCCCATATGCTGGAGGTGGTGGGTTCAAACCCAGCCCTGGCCAAAAACTGCAAAAAAAAAAAAGGCAATTTAATATGGTAGATGGGTCTTAATGCATGTACACTCTAACCCAGTGGATTAGTCTTTTTAATTTTTGTCCTGGGATATACATGTAGGTGTGCACAGATGAGTGTGCAGGGATGTTCTTTATCGCATCATTTGTTTTCATGAAAAATTGCAAACCACATACTTTTCATCTACAGGAGACAAACTATGGGACAAGCACACTGTGCAAGTTTCCTAGCAAAAGCGAGGTAGCTGAAAACCTAGTAGTAAATAGAAATTTACCTCTCACGGTCTTTGGGGCGAGGACCCTGAAATCAAGGTCTCAGCAGGGCCATGCTCCCTCTGCGGGCTCTGGAGGACGCCTCTTCCTTGCCTGCCGCCGCTCCCAGGAACTCCCGACAGCCATCGTGTTCCTGGGCTTGTGGCTGCCTCATTCCAATCTCTGCCCCCGTCTTCATGGGCCTTCCTCCCCACGCGTGCGTCTGGGCCTTCTCCTCTTCTCTTAAGGATCCCAGTCATTGGACTCAAGGCCCACACTATTTAGTGTTGCCTTTTTGTTTCTTTTCTTTTGAGACAGAGTCTCACTCTGTCACCCTTGGTGGTGTCATAGCATCATCACAGCTCACAGCAACCTCACACTCCTGGGCTCAAGGGATCCTCCTGCCTCAGCCTTCCAAGTAACAGGGACTACAGGCACCCACCACAACACTCAGCTGTTTTTTTTTTTTTCTTGTTTTTGTTTTTTATTTTTAGTAGAGACGGGGGTGTTGCTCATGCTCAGCTGGTCTCAAACTTCTGAGCTAAAGCAATCCACCTGGCTCAGCTTCCCAGCATGCTAGGATTACAGGTGTGAGCCATCATGCCTGGCCCATGCAGTGTTGTTCTAAAGCAGTGGTTCTCAACCTTCCTAATACCAGGCTGTATTTTCATTGTTACAAAGGGGTCACAACCCACAGGCTAGGCCTACTAAGGAAAAGAGATTTACGTGGCCTGTGGTTCTGCAGGCTGGCACCCGCACTGGCTTCTGGTGAGGGCCTCAGGCTACTTCCACTCACAGCACAAGGGAAAGGGGGGCTGACGTGTACAGAGATCACATGCTGAGAGAGGGAGCAAGAGGATTGGGGGGTGCCAGACTCTTGAACCACCAGCTCTCCCAGGAACTAAGAATGAGAACTCCCTTCTGTGAGGCTGGCATCCCACCATTCGTGAAGGATCCAACCCTGTGACCTAGACACCCCAACCAACATTAGAGATGGAATTTCAACATGGTACCATACAATACTATTCAGACCTAAAAGAATGGCAAAATGTCTTTTGCAGCAAGTAGGATGGAACTGGAAGTCATTATCCTAAATGAAGTAACTCAGGAAAGGAAGAACAAATACCACGTGTTTTCACTTCTAAGTGGGAGCTAAGCTGTGGATCCTACATAGTGAAATAACAGACATTGGAGACTCCAAGTTAGGAGGGTGGGAGGGTGGCTGAGGGACTATTGGGTACAATGTACACTATTTGAGTGCTGGGTGCACAAAAGCTCCTCTCACTGCCATACAACATATATACATATATATCCCTATAACCAAACTGCACTTGTACCCCCTAAATATATTGAAATAAAAGTAAACATGTAAAAGAAAATTTCAACACGAAATTTGGAAGGGACACAACTCTCCAAACTAGCAGCAGGGATTATTTTTTTAAGACATAAAAATTCAGACCACTGAGTGCTGTGAACTCACTGACTTTTCATCTTGTTCCCACAAGAATTCTAGAGATGTAAAAGAGAAATGACGACAGGTCCACTGACTCACAAAATAGCCTCCACGTGTAAGGTGATAGATACATCGGGACATGTGCTGTGTAATCAGATTTTTATCTTTTTTTTTCTTTTTTGAGACAGAGCCTCAAGCTGTCACCCTGGGTAGAGTGTGGTGGCATCACAGCTCACAGCAACCTCCAATTCCTGGGCTCAAGCGAGTCTCCTGCCTCCGCCTCCCAAGTAGCGGGGACTACAGGCTCCAGCCCCAACACCAGGCAGTCATTGTTGTTTTGTTTGGCGTGCCCAGGCTGGATTTGAACCCGCTAGCTCAGGTGTACGTGGCTGGCACCTTAGCACTTGAGCCTTGCAGGCGTTTCTTAAGCGAGCACCCCCGCTTAGGCTCCAGCACCTGACCAGCCAGCCAGCCACGACACCCATGTGGAGCACATGTGGATTCTATCTTCGGTCTCCACAGTTCCCTGCGGACGACCGGACTTCCGTGGCCAACTTTGGACCGGGGATCTTGTCACCTTAGGGCCTGTCGGTCAACCAGATGTCTCTTCTGGGTGCTTTGTTGAGTTTTGGGCAATAAGTGGTGTTCGTTCATAAGTATTGGTCTTCCTGAGACTGAACCTCAGCGGCGTGAGCCTCACCCACCCTTCTTCGTTCTTTTCTTTTCTTTTCTTTCCAAACATTTGGTCTGACAATAAGCACTGCTTGCCTCCTGTGTAAGTACTAGAGCTAATGGGTGAAGTACCCAGCGTGAGAGCCTAGGGGTGTGTCATTCTATCTAAAAAAAGTTTTCATTTTTTAAACAAATGGGACTTAATTAAACTCAGAAGCTTCTGTACAGCTAAGGAGACAACAACCAAAGCAAATAGACATCCTACCCAATGGGAAAGGATATTTGCATATTTTGAATCAGATAAAGGCTTGATATCCAGGATCTATAGAAAACTCAAATTAATCCACATGAAGAAAGCCAACAATCCCATAAATCAATGGGCAAGAGACATGAATAGAACCTTCTCTAAAGAAGACAGACGAATGGCTAACAAACATATGAAAAAATGCTCATCATCCCTAATGATTAAAGAAATGCAAATCAAAACCACCCTGAGATACCATCTAACTCCAGTGAGAATGGCCCACATCACAAAATCTCAAAACTGCAGATGCTGGCGTGGTTGTGGAGAGAAGGGAACACTTTTACACTGCTGGTGGGACTGCAAACTGTTACAATCTTTTTGGAAGGAAGTATGGAGAACTCTCAAAGAACTCAAGCTAGACCTCCCATTTGATCCTGCAATCCCATTACTAGGCATCTACCCAGAAGGGAAAAAATCCTTGTATCATAAGGACATTTGCACTAGACTGTTTATTGCAGCTCAATGTATGATCGCCAAAATGTGGAAGCAACCTAAATGCCCACCAATCCAGGAATGGATTAACAAGCTATGGTATATGTACACTATGTAATACTATTCAGCCATTAAAAAAATGGAGACTTTACAGCCTTTGTATTAACCTGGATGGAAGTAGAACACATTATTCTTAGTAAAGCATCTCAAGAATGGAGAAGCATGAA
>CAUYON010171851.1:0-22236 GCA_963573935.1 Arctocebus calabarensis
AAAGTGGTAGGATTATAGATGTGATCCAGCCCCTTGCCTTTTTATATTATCCATACTGGAGTCAATGCTAGTAAAAATTACAGGTGAAGTTGGATCTGGAACATATTCTTCTTAACAAAATATCTCAAGAATGGAAGAAAATGTATCCAATGTACTCAGCCCTACTATTAAACTAGTTTATAGCTTTCATATGAAGGTTATAGCACAAGAATATGGGGAAAGGGGCAGGAGAGAGGATGGGTGGAAAGAGGGTAATTGGTGGGACCACACCTATGGTGCATCTTAGAAGGGTACAGATGAATCTTACTAAATGCAGAATATAAATGTCTGAACACAATAACTAAGAAAATGCCATAAAGGCTATGTTAACCAGTTTGATGAAAATATTTCAGATTGTATATGAAACCAGCACATTGTATCCCATAATTGCATTAATGTACACAGCTATGATTTAATAAAAAAATAAAATAAACCTATTATTTAGTTGCTAAATAATATCAGTCATAGTTTTTATTATATCTGTATGTAACAAAAAATAACTTTGAAGTTGTAATATGGAGGTAAGTCTGGGTATTTATTAACAAAACTATGCAACATTTTTATGTAAGAATCAGTAATAAAATTTGAGTGTGTGGGCCTCACCAAGAACATGTTTGTATTAGTGTTTCTACATTATACAAACTTTGAGGATCATAGAGTTTTCAGACTTCATAAGAAAGAATTTGAAGGAAAATCCATCAGTAATAATGAGCATAGCTTCTTGATAGAACCTTTTACTGTATACTCAAAAATGCCCATCATTATATAGCCAGTATTCTCTGATTCAAAGGAATCATAATTTGACCTAAATTTTCTTCCATAGACTTTCACATGTTGGAAGCTCGGTTATTTTAATCCAGAATGAGGAACTTTTGTTTCTTTGAGCAGATAACAATTCTAACAGTTTTGAATCTCAGGTTTGTGTTCATTGAGGTGTTCATTCTGAGGTCCACTTAGCATCTACTTAGATTCACAACTCTCTAGAGTTGTGATTGATCACTAGAGACAAATTATCTTCCGAAGGGCTTATCTGTAATTATTTCATAGATTTATTCTTTCCCAAGTGCCCTGCTACTCCAATTGCATTTTAATTCTCTTCTTGGACTTCTAATACATATTTTCTTTTTTATTATCCATTCTCATGTTAGTTTATTATCTATTGTCACTGATGCAGATTTCATTTTCTTCTTTTTTATAAGCAATCATAACAGCATTTCGAAAGCCATTCCAAATGTAATAACAAGAAAACAGATAACAATTCAATCACAAATAAAGGGTAAGATTCTTATAATACTACAGCTTTAAATTTTAATTTGGTTGGTCATGGAGTAAAAGGAACATTGGTAACTAGACTAAGACTAATTTGTTCTTTTCATATTTCATTATCTGTCTCATCCAGAGTTATTATTAATTTACTTTTAATTGACAAATAATATTTGCGTATATTTGGGGGCTGTAATGTGGTATTTTGATCTATGTATACATTGCAGAGAAAAACCAAGCAAATTAACATATCCATCACTTTACCAATTTATTTTTTGTGGTGAGGCTGTTAAAAATCTATTATTTTAGCAATTTTGAGATACAAATTTATTATTACTAACTACAATCACTAGACAGTGAAATAAATTGCTAAAAATTATTTATCCAAGCTAACTAAAATTTTGTATCCTTTGATCAAACTCTTTTCCCCATTTCTCCTCTCTACACCTACCGTTCCTATCCACTTTTATACTCCTTGTTTCTATGTTATATTAAGTTTTCCTAGATATATTTTAAGTCCTCCAAATCAACCACCAAAAGAATTCTTAATTTAAAGAAGATGAAACTTTAATTTCTTAACGCTTATAGTTGTTAGGCATGCTTTAACTTGGACATACCTAGGAAATGCGAAGAAAAGTTGCTTACAAGTAGAAAGTTTAAACAAGCAAGAGTTAAGAATCAGAGGTGTGCTTTGAGTCAGGATTTATCACCATATATGTTAATCTCTTGAGGAAAAACCCATAGATCACCACTAGTGCAAATTATAATACCAACGCCTTGTTTTAAAAATTAACAATTCACGCCAAAATTAAACCATTTACCACAATTTCTTTTCAGAATAAATTAAAAGAAATGTTTTACTACAGAAGTATGCCATCCAGTAAAGGGACAAGGAATTGCTAAATTAGAAAATCACATTTTCAGCTACTAATAAAATATTTAATTCAGGCAGAAATCATTAGTGGATCCTAAACTTATTTTTGAAAAAAGAAGAGAAATAAGATAACTTATGCCTATGACTCAATGCATTATTTGCTAATTTCAAAAGGGAAACATTTTTAGAAGAATTGTCTACTATCATCTTAATCAAATTCTCAAAAATAGTATATTTCACAGTGGGAGAAATATTTACAATATAGCATGAGTAGTGCTAAACTAATAAATGTAAACTAATCTTGCTAAAATGTTTAACATGAATGTCATAATATAAATAGAGAGTGACAAAAGTTTTTTTTTTCTTTTATATAATGGGAAGAGTGTAAATATTTTAGACCTTTTGGGCTCCATACAGTCTGTTTCATATTGCTCTTTTTCTTATTTGTTTGTTCATTTATAAAATAATCTTTAAAATATAAAAGTCATTCTTAGCCTGAAAGTTGCTTAAAAATAAGTCACAGATTGTATTTGGTCCAAACGTCATAGTTTATTGACCTCTGATCCGAAGGAATAATTTGAAAATTTTATGAGAAAATAATTGTACAAATTCAAAATATAGGATATTCTAAAAGACAAGTACTTGTTTCTCTTTAAAAAGTAAATGACATAAAAATATAAATAAGGGAGTAGAAACTATTCACATATAAAAGCACTAAAGCGATAAAACTAAATGTAATACCTAAAACTGGGCTGTATATATGAAATTGTATCCTGCTTTAATTTTTTTATAAGTTTTGAATATTTAAAAAAACGTTTCTTTTATCCATAGTAAATATCCCTTATTTCCAAAAAAGTAGGTCTTTAAAGTAAAGATTACCTCCCAAGATTTCTTAGCATTAGCAAAACTCTGCATCACCTACCTGAAGAAATATTTGCTATAAATTTCAAAGTCTGAAAGTCTTCTGTTCTTAAATAATAATAAATTTAAATAAGTCTCAAATTTCAAAGCTGACCTATTAAATCAATATTCTTCTTGAGAACAAGTGTGAGTATTCTACTGATATGTATTCATAATCACCATGTAGATGAACAAGTGTGGGTATTCTACTGACATGTATTCAGAATCACCATGTAGATAAATCTTTTATGGAAGAAAAACATCCCCAGTCTTGACTTGATGTTTAACTCTACGGGCACAAGTTGATAATGAGCTTAATATCTCAGTAGTACCAGAGGGCTTGCAGGCAGAATCTTCAGATCATTTGGGTTACCATTTGTGTTGAGTCACAAGGATATGCTGGTTCTCTTTTCTCTTCAACCTGTATGTTAATGACTGATATAGTTTTGGATAATTTTGATATAGACTCAGTCCTCTGCCCTTCTCTCTTTTTCCACCAGTCAAAGAAGATCTACCTTGGTCTTTGTAAGATGACATGAGTTAAGTGATTTAGCCCTGCTAGCTGCAGTAACTGCAGTCTGAAGGAATAACTATTTCAAAGCCCAAATCATTACAGTGTCATCTGATACCGAACTGCCCTAGAGCATAATACCTTTACTATCAAGTAAACTGGTGGAGACCAAGGCAGATAAGCCTCTAATTAAACCTCCCAACTACTAGAAAAGAGGAACTGCATTTCATCTTATCATTGCACTTGTGATCATTCAAATAATATCTGAAAAGTGTACATGGTTATTTGTAATTAATGAATGATGAAATTACTAAACATCACTACTATAATATATTCTGATACCCTTTCTTTGGTCTGGATAAAAAGAGTTCTTATGATTCACATTAGCAAAGGGGATATCTCTGATTAATGTCAATCTTAGATCTTCTATGCAAGTCTTTAATTCTGGAAGAAAACAATAAAAGTTCCCAAAGCCAAGATAACCTTGTACAACTCAGTGCTATATAAATCTGTACATGCATGAGTACCTACTCAGAGCCACACCTCAAAACACTTGTTCAATCTTATATTTTTCTAGAATTTTTAACATACCATGAATTTTAACAAAATGTCATATGTTGTGACAAGTATTTTTCTTAAAATTTTGTTTTAATTGTGCACAAAATAGTATGTGTGTATATATGTGTGTACCTATGTGTGTGCTGAATGACAATAGAAAACTTACAATTACATTAGGGTACAGTCAAAAACGTTTGAAGATTATATAATACTTGACAGGATAAAAGAGGGTTATCAAGACTAGATATATTATATGCCTTTTCTATTGTAAGAAGAAAGGGGGTTTTAATGAAAACCAGAGACCGCCAAGAGTGGAGGATTGTAAAATCTTCTTTTACAATGAACAGTTGTAAAGTTAGAGAAAATTCACAGAAGCTAATCTTATCTTTCATTTACTGAAATGATAAACAAATCCATAATCATAATTATTAAAGATAAGTCTGGTCATGTATCATTTCTATTTTTCAATGGTTATTTTCTGTTGTACCATCCTTTGTATCTTTGCAGGAAGTTTTGTTCTGCGTATCTTGCTTCTAGGACTAAAAGGAATATCCATGATATCACTAAGCATAAACAGGATTTAGTTAACACTGAAATCTAAAATTAAAGATTGAAACAAAATTCTTGATTAACCACCAAAGTTCTCATTTCATTCTGTTTACAGAAAAGTGATTAATTGTCTCCTAATGAGTAAATCAATACTTTGCTTAATTGTATCTGTTTCTCAGAATTACATACTTGTAGTTCATTAACTCTTTTAAATGGCATCTTGCCTTGGAAGGCTGCACAAAACATGATGTTTCTTTTAACTTCTTGATAAATCTTCTGTTCTTTTGCCTTAATCAATCTTTCACTAAGGCTACATTACAAACAACAAAACATAGAGTTTAAGTATACTGATAGTTTAAGTAATATGAGAAAAATTGGAGAAGACACTGCATTTTCAAGACCTTATACTTGCGGTGAGTTTAGGAATACACACTTAGTGATTATAGATACTCACCATGCACTCTGGAATCTAAAAGGATTGCAAAACTTGAAGTGAAAAATCAAAAGAGGAGAAATAATAAATGACACATTCATAAAGTTTGCCAGTATGAAAATAGGTGAAAAGACTAGTCTCCACTTGCTTAAAAATATACATGGAGGCCGGGCTATGTGATTGACTTACATAAGTAGGAAAGAGGTAAACCCTGAGCTCAGGAAAATTACTTCCCAGCAGATGATTTAAATATTAGAGAAGCTCATCAATAAATGCACAAAATAAATTCATTTAGAGTAAGTGCTATAAAGATAACAAAGAGTGACTTTGTTAAATTTGGCTTCCAGTGAAGGTCTCACTGCTGTACATGGCTTCTGATAGTTAATGTTTTATTTATTTGTTATTTATTTATTTACGTGAGAGTGTGAGTGTGTGTGAGTATGTGTGTCTGTATACAGGGTAGAAGTATCCTTTGCAAGCTAGGAAACCTAGTGCCTTGGTTACAAGATAGATATTTTATAGGAATTTTTGTTGGTCCCAGCCAAGATGCCTTAATCTCTTAATCTCTGTGAACACAGGAAGAAAAAAAACCAAAAGGCATTTCTGGTCCCATTTTTCTTATAATATGAAGCCAGCATCTTCTTTCTAGGCTTTGGGGTTCTTCCTCTTTCTCAAGCTGTCATCTGCAGTGTTTGTTTCGCTCTTCTTTCATAGTAAAACCCAAACTATATACTGATAATAAAGCCAGGAAAAGTGAGGTTAATACTTTCAACCCTGAAGGATAGTACTCCCTTGAAGCAACAAAGTAAGAAAACCTACACAATTTTTGTAAAGGAGGTATAAGGGGAGAGAGAAGAAAGACACAACAGGAGAGTAAAGACAAATATCTCAAAGGATTTTCTGGCTAGGCACACACACATGCACATATATTTTAGAGAACTATAATATGATTTAATTCGGTAACTAGAATAAGATGTAGGACTAGACACACTGGAAATTATTACCTTTATTAGGAGTAAATAAGTGGAGAAGAAATTGCTAGAAAATGAATAATGAAGTGTTTGAGCATAAACATTATAAAACGAATCAAATGATCAACATTTGTATTTCTCAACATGAGATAGAATATAAGCTGAAAACAAATCTGCTTAAGATATTAAGAAATGTGAATATGGAAGACTTTTTTATGCGAAATATACTTAAACACAGAAATCAGTAAGTAGAGCTGTGCAGTCCTTTACTTGACAAATAGAAAATCTAAGCATGTTCTAATTGTAATTGTGGTACTCTTATTTTATGATACACATATTTATATAGGAGGGCTTCTAGTTTATTTGTCTTAAGATTCTAAATACTTTAAATAAGGCATGGTTTAAAAATGAAAAATTCTTTAAAATTTAAACCATAATAATTAATTACTGGATATTCTTCCCTTTCTTTGAATTTTCCAATTAAAACAAAAGAAACATATACCATATTTGAGACATAATAGGGGGAAAATTAGAGCTATGTTACTTATAATATTGATAGAGCATGACCTTAAGAAGAGAAAGAGAAAGGATGAAGAAAATATAATTTGAAAGAAAATTAAAAATATAACAGACATCAAGAGAATTATAATGAAGAATCATAAACAAAAAAATGGCATAATGTGGGTCTCAAACATATTAGCTGAAATAACACTAAAATATGATCATCAAAACCAAGTTCAGAAACTGATGTTGGATATTTCCATAACATTTAACAATGCTAAATCTTTTGATCTAATTCTGACAACAGAAAAAACTAGTTAGAAATTGCCTCTTTCAATTGCCTCTTGCCTTTTGTTCCTTGACAAGAAGTATATTTCTGAAACTAATTTTGAAACACCCCCATCTTCCTTGATGGTCTTAGTTTTTCTGTAAGCTACTTTGTGTTGTACCAGCCTCTCTTTTATTAAAAAATAATCAGATAGATAGTTATTAATACTCTATTTCTTATCTTATTATTCATAGATATGTTGTGCTTATGGTGAAAAAGCTATGAGATCCAAAATAATTGTACATTTATTTAAGAATTCAGTAATTCATATTTGGAGAATACAAAGTTGTATTACATACCATTTTGAATAATATGTTCAGCATTAGGGGAGTTTTTATAATTGAATTTTATTAATTTTATATGTTTTTAAATAACTTGTTTTGTCAGAAATTGTTATCACATGTGGTTTAGATGTCTAAGAATCTTTCACCAAATTTCTCTGTTCTACACATGTATAGAGTCAAATATTTCAACATTTGTTTCTACTTAGGGATTTCATTTCCTCAGCTCTAAGTAGTTGGTAGCCTCCTGCATCCAATGAAACATTGCTCACCAAGGCACCAAATGACTCCTATATTTCTAAATTTAACAGTGCTTCATAACATTGTGATCGTAAGCTTTATTCAATGTTTGTCAGAACCAAGCATCTAATCCTCTCTAAAAGACTTCTCCTTACTTCCATTAAATCATGTCTTTTTGTGTATTCCTCCTAAATTTCTTGTTCCTTTGAAGGATCCTCATTCACTGGTTTCCTCATTAACTTCTATCAACCATTAAATGTGGACATACCTCAAGCCACAGTGCAAGACCCCAATATCTTTTTTCTTAAGATTCTTCCTTAGAAAAATTTACCCCAATTCTAATATTTATTTTGGTATCTTTTCAATGTATGGTTTTAGTCTGGATTTTCTTTTAAACTAAGAACCAATAACACTACCTACCTATTAATAAATTCTTTGCATGTGTCAAAATTACTTAGAATCAATATATCATAAATTAAACAAATAATTTATGTCTTTCCAGGATTTTAACCTTCTCCATTGTTCTGTAACATGATTTAGGGGGATACTATGCATTTATTTTATCCACACTGACAAAATAGAAATCACATTTGATGAATTCCACTTCTTTATTACCACTAAGTTCCTTTGCTTTTATTTTTAAACTTTATCTCACAAATCCTTTCATTTATGCTCTGTCTACATTTTCATTCTGAATGTGGTCTTTCCCATGAGCAATGAAGTAGACTAATTTTCATCTTCTACTTAAGAACCACTCAAGGGTGGTCAACATAAGGAACTTCTGATTTCTGAAATTATGTCCCCTTAAGCAGGTGCTCAACATAGGGAGTGGTCAACGATGGAGGTTCTATTGTATTAGCTCTTCCAAACAGATTTGTTCATGGTGCCTACAAAAATTTTTGAAAATGCAAATCTATTTCAGGTCTATGGAATAGAATACAGAACCTAGAGGTGAATCCAGTCACATATCACTATCACAGCTCTAAGTAGTTGGTAGCCTCCTGGATCCAATAAAACAAACAAAATAAACCAAAACAAACAAAACCATATACCAGGGAAAAAAATCCCTATTTAATAAATGATTCTGGGAGACCTGGTTAGTCACATGTAGAAGACTGAAACTGAACCCACATCTCTCACCACTGACAAAAATTGACTCTCACTGGATAAGAGATTTAAATTTAATACACAAAATGATAAAAAGTCTAGAAGAAAGTATGGGAAAAACTCTTCCCGACATTCGCTCAGGAAAAAAATTTATGAAGGACACTCCCTTGGCAATTGCAGCAATGCCAAAAATAAATGAATGGGACATGATCAAACTAAAGCTTCTTCAGAGCTAAGGGTACAACAACTAAAGCACACAGATAATAGGAGAAGAAATTTGCATGCCACAAATGTGAAAAAGGGCTGATAACTAGAATCTACAGAGAACTCAAACTAATCAATAAGAAAAGAACAAACAATCTCATTTATCACTGGGCAAGAGATGTGAAAAGAACCTTCTCTGAAGTCAGACTAATGGCCAACAAAATATGAAAAAATTTTCATCATCCCTAATCATCAGAGAAATGCAAATCAAAACCGCCCTGAGATACCGCCTAACCCCAGTGAGAATAGACCACATCACAAAGTTCCAAAGCTACAGATGCTTGTGTAGATGTGGATAGAAGGTAACACTTTTACACTGCTAGTGGAACTGCAGACTAATACAACCTCTATGGAAAGAAGTATGGAGAAACCTCAAAGAGCTAAAAATAAATCTTCCTTCTGATCCTGCAATTCCATTACTAGGTATCTACCCAGAAGAAAAAAATAATTTACCATAAGGACATTTGCACTAGAATATTCATCATGGCTCATTTCACAATCTCCATGATGTGGAGTCAACCCAAGTACCCATCAACTCATGAAAGGATTAATAAACTGTGGTATGTGTATGCCATGAAATACTAGTCAGCCTTAAAACTGATAGAGATTTTGTATCTTCTGTAGTTGCCTGATGAAGCTGAAGAACATTCTTCTTAGTAAATCAGCACAAGAATGGAAAAGCGGGCTGGACACAGTGGTTCATCCTGTTCCTAACACTCTGGGAGGCTGAAGTGGGAGGATCCCTTGAGCTCAGGAGTTCTAGCCATCTCTGCTTAAAACAACAACAACAACAAATAGAAAAATTAGCCAGGCTTTCTGGCAGACCTGTAGTCCCAGTTACTTGGGAGACTGAGACAGGAGGAGATTATTTGAGCCCAGGAGTTTGAGGTTGCTGTGAGCTAGGTCGATGCTCTGGCACACTAGCCTGGGACAACAGACGCAAGACTCTGTCTAAAAAAAAAAAAAAGAAAGAAAAAAAGCAAGAAAAATGAAAGGAAAAGCAAGTATCCAATGCATGCAATTCTAATGTGAAACCAATAGATAAACTACACCCCCACATGAGAGAAAAACAAAATTAAATTCAAGTGTGGAGGAGGGAAGAGAAATAAAGAAAAGGGGGGAGGAAAGGGGAGGGAGAAGGAAGAGAGGAAGAAGGGGGGTGAAGGAGGGAGCCAGACTGGGAAGCTCTCCCTTAATGGGCACAATATAACGGTAAACAGCACAGCTGCTGGAGGAAGGGCTCAATGACAACTTGAAATTCACTTAAAAAACATAAACAATGTAACCTAATCATTTAAAAAATATTAAGAAAATGCAAATTTGGGTAGGTTGTGCCAATTTTCTTAAAGAAGATAGCTCTTATCAGAATGCAAAATTTCTATAAACATTGGCACCTGGTTACCACTTCAGCAATTTTGAGCCTATTATTCTTTTCTATATTCCACCACTTTGACCATAATTTGTCTTACTTTAGTGATTTCCTTTTCCTTAACCCAGAATATTTCTCCAAGCACATATACTCCTTTTGTTTGTTAACTGTAGTACTTGCCCACCAGACCTCAACTCAGGGACTCCACATATAAGTTCAGTTTTACTGGTAATATGCTTTCTTATATACACATATTTTATGTTTAAAGAAATTATGAACATAGTTATTTGATTATTTGATTAATGTCAGTCTTCCATGAGGTCAAGCTCATGTGAATATGCATACCAAATAATAGTGTGTGGCTCAAAGTAAGTGCTCAAACATTTTTAAATCAATGAAAATGCAAATTAATAAGAAATTGAATGAATGGGTAACAGATTTCAACCCTACAATAGTATTAAACCTATTAATTATTTATGTAAAATTTAGGCTACTTTAAAACCATTGAATTTTCTATCTTCTATGAATTCACTCTCACAACTTAAGTTTCTTTCATTTAGATATCATGACATAGTACATTGACATGCAAAACTGCAAAAGCAAAATAAAAATGTAAAAATAAATCAGATATCACCTTAAATATATTTACTAATGTTTGTATAAATGAGAAAGTAATTCTGTGTATTAATAATTGGCTAATAATAGCTCTCCCAAAGGGGGGGAAATATCTTGAATGGTTCTCAATGTTTCTTAAAATAACAAAATCTAACTTTAACAGCAACAACTTGTTTAAAAGAAAAACAATTAGCTGGGCATTGTGGCAGGCTCCTGTAGTCCCAGCTACTTGGAAGGCTGAGGCAAGAGAATCGTCTAAGCCCAGGAGTTGGAGGTTGCTGTGAGCTGTGTGAAGCCACGGCACTCTACCGAGGGCGATAAGGTGAGACTCTTGTCTCTAAAAAAAAAGAAAAACAAACATTTATCTTTTATAGAGAAAATGGTAATGCCCAACACTTAATCTTACTCCTTCAGCTTTGCTAATTGTGATCTCCCCACTCTCTAACAATATTCTCTTTATGTCTCTTACTCAATTTTCTTTTTCTTTCTTTCTTTTTTTTTCATATAGGGTCTCTTTCTGTAACCCAGATTAGAGTGCAAAGGTGTAATTATAGCTCACTGGAGCCTCGAACCCCTGTACACCAGTGATCCTCCTGCCTCAGTTTCCTGATTGCCTGAGATTACAGGTACAGGCCACCATGCTCAGCTAATTCTTAATATTTTTATTTTTTATGGAAATTGGATCTTACTATTGCCCGGGCTTCTCTTGAACTCCAGATCTCAAGTGATCCTCCCATTTCAGCCTTCCAAAGAGCTAGGATTACTGGCATGAGCCACCATACCAGGACTCACTCCACTGTTATGGGGAAAAAATGAATCATATTGTAAACAGCAAGTTCTGCTTTTACAGGTATGTATACACTTCATAGATATATGGAAATTATACTTATATCTATCTATACCAGGAATCTGTTCCATAATAAATTCTTAGTGAGTCACACTTTTCTGCAGTGACAAAAAAAAAAAATGAAAAGGTCAAGGAAAGAACAAATGGGTTCCAAAAAATATGTTATATTCTTTTTGGCACAAACTATATGTGAAACATGTAATTCTATCCTTTGTAGTATGCTGAAGAACAAAGAAATCCACATGTTGAATATAATGAATAAAAGGTTTCTTCAAGATTTCTTTTTTCTTTTCTTTTCTTTTTTTTGAGACATAGTCTCACTTTGTCTCCCTTGGTAGAGTGCCATGGCATTACAGCTCACAACAACCTCAAACTCTTGGGCTCAAGTGATTCTCTTGCCTTAGCCTCCCAAGTAGCTGGGACTACAGTCACCTGCCACAGTGCTATTTTTAGAGATGAGGTCTCGCTCTGGCTCAGGCTGGTCTTGAATGCTGAGCTCAGGCAATCCACCCTCCTTGGCCTCCCAAGAGCTAGGATTATAGGCGTTGAGTCACTGTGCCTGGCCTCTTCAAGATTTCTGATGAGACATCTTACCATCTTATTATATATATGATAATTTACTATACTACTTTTATAACTGAAATTAGACCTCCAAGGACTATACTATATAAAAATTTTCTATTATAATAAATACCTAAAACCAGTAGGCCTCCATGTCCTCAGTTTCCAAGTGTTAGAGGTGAATTTTATCGTCTACCTTTTCTTTCCTTAAAAAATAATGTCCTTATCAATATCCTGCTAGGGGACTTGGTACTCTACTAAGCACAAGTACATTATTTATTCATTATAAACAGAAAATCTGACAAACATAGATATATTTTAATAAAACACACTTTTAGTTGTGTATTTAGAGCATGGATCTGTGTACTGTGCAATATACTTAGGACTCTAGTTGACTTTGAGGTCAGGTAGACTGACTGTTGGATATTTGCAAAGATCATGTTGCCAATCATTACTGACAGAGTATGTGTCAGAGTACTGGCAGAAAATAGTGCACTCAAATTGAGTATTTTAAGAAGAATTTAATAAGAAAATATTTAAAAGATTTGGGCAGATAATGAAACCACAGAGGAAGGTTCTGTGCTCTGCAGCTAGTAGTAGTGGCCCAGTTCTTATTATTCTGCAGTAGATACATTTGTTTTCTTGGATAAATCTCCTTAGCTTACCTTTGATTTCAACTCAGATGTGATAGAGACCAGCCATATTGTTTTGTCCTTTGGAAATATTTTTGAAGCCAGGATTTCTATGGTGGTAAAAGCAGTGGAAAAGCATTAGACTTATTCCACGAGAAATGGGATAGATTGGAAACTTATGTGTAAGTATCTAAGCTTCCCATCCTTCAAAGAGAAAATTCTGAGGAACACTTTGTACATTTTCTTACGAGGTCTCTAGGAATAAAATCTTCTCTGGTCAGTTGCACCCATGAACGTGTCAGTTTGTATGTAGCATGACTGTGTATGTCCGTGCATGTATTTGTGTACACAAGTTTGTGTAAATATGTATATCCTGTGATTCAGAGGTAAACTACAGACCTACATGTTCAAATGTGTGGTAAATAACATCACTCGTATATCTCATAAGCGTAGCAAATGCAAGATTTAGAACTGAACACATATCTTTCTTTCTTAGTGTATGCTATCTCAAGAAAAGGCATATCATTCATTTGGCCAGCTGATTCAGAAATAAAAAGATCTGTACTTCCTTACATTCTTAAAGGTCACCTCTAATTGGCATGCATCCCATCAGTTCTACATTTGTAAACTCAGGAATGTGACTCTGCCCTCGGCCTGTTCCCACTGTTGTTAGCTGTGCTGTATTTCAGGTCTTTATTGTTTCTATTCTAGATTGTACTGACAACCTCTCATCTTGGCAGCCTGCCAGTAGTCACTGTTGTTCTTCTTCAATTCATTCTTCAGGCTCTGGCAAAACCATTTTTTTGAAAATCAAAATAAGATTTTTAAACATCTCCTTGACAGCAGAATCTGATTATAGGATAAAATCTAAATTCTTTAGGAGGCATATAACTTTTATCTCTGTATCTCCCACTTCCTGTGTTATGTGTCTTTTCATAAATTATGCTATTTCCCTATCCCAATTCTGGTAGTATTGATATGCACCTGTGTGTTGGGGTGTGTGTGTGTGTGTGTGTATATGTGTATGTGTGAGAAAGAGAGCGAGTGAGAGAGAAAGAGACAGACAAACAGTGAGAGAGAGAGAGAGAGACTGCATCTGTGTACCAAGGCAATGGCAAAGGAGAGACGAGGAGAAGGAAAGAGAGAGGGTGAAAGAGAAGAGAGTTGGGGAAAGAGAAAACCAAAATGTTACTGTACATGGATCTGGTTCATGAAATTTCAGATGAATTTTAGGTTCTTGTTTGTGTTCTCTATTTTCAAAACTTCTAGAAAGATCATGAACTTTGTAGACAATTGTTCTTTAGACAATCAGAAAAAAAGAATCATATCTATCTTCACATAATTCAAGTGCATATTTTAAAACTTTTTTTTATTTTAAAGTTTAACGAATCTAGAGCCTATTTTTAAAGACCATATAACAATTATCTTTTATTGTTCTTAAAATTATTTTACTCATCTATTTGTACAACTCTCAGATACTGATTTTATAATCACATATAATTCTGTGAATAAATGTTGACTTTGAGTCAAAATATATAAATCATAACTTAGTATGATTTCAACATTTTTAGAAGTTTTCCAAAATATATATTTTATCAAAGGCCAAATTCTTAGAATTCAGTAGCAGCTTATGATAACTTATTGACACTTTTATAGAAGAATTTAACAAATATAATATAGATTATTTGCTATTATGTGAATAGAATTTAAAATTTCAAGATTTTTTCATGTATACTGTAAAGCAGAAAGGCTCACACAGCAGAGGTTCACATCAAGAGTTTGCAAGAAATATTGATCAATATTGTCAAAAGTGACAATATTATAATTGTTTAATATCAAATAGTATAGACCTTGGAATTTTAGGCTTACAAGTTTTTACATTATAGAACAATGTAAGTCACTTTAATATTTTCAGCAACTAGGGGATAAAATTAGCATTTTATCACAGGAATATGAGCTCTTAGAATTACGCATAAAATAGATTTCAGAATTATGGAGGCAACAGATAAGAATTAAGCTATGGTAGTGACAATAGGCAACAAAATTTATCCAATGTTTATACTCTGTGTAGTGTACAGAGTTTTCACTGCCTGAAATATACATATATTTAATTCTGTTTATATAATGTAGTATATAACAACAAATTTTTGATACTATAACTCATTAAGAACTAAGGTCAGTGACCCCCAGGCCTACCAGGCCTCTTGGGAAATGAGCTGCAGCCCAAGAGTTGAGCTGCGGGCAAGCAAAGGAAGCTTCATCTGTATTCACCATCAATCCCCATCACTTACATCACTGCCTGAGCTCTACCCCTGTCAGACAATGGCAACATTAGATTCTCATAGCAACTTGAACTCTACTGCAAACCACACATGTGAGGGAACTAGGTCATGAGTTCCTTATGAGAATCTAACGCCTGAAGATCTGATGTGGAGCTGAGGTGGTGATGCTAGCACTGTGGAGGGAATACAAATACAGATTATCATTAGCAGAGAGTTTGACTGCACAGGATCCATAATAAATAAATTGCTTGCACATCCTATATCAAAACCCTATCAGTGACTGGCAAATGATAATTAAGCTGATTCTGCTGTCAAAGTGAAATACAATCATATTTCAATTGTACAGCTGCAATTCTTTAAGTCAGAATTGAACACTGATTTTAGTCTGTGACCCATCCATTATTTTATTTATCATTTCCATCTGCACCTCTTTCCCACACTAGGCACTTATCTCAGTCACAGTTTTGGTAAGCCAACCACAGCAAAAAGGAGTACAAAAGAAACATTGCTAGAGTACATCTTTGAAAAAGGAAAGACCCAATGAAGACACAGCAAACGATTCTAATGCAGTGGTTCTCATTCTCTTCCTAATGCTGTGACCCTTTAGGGATACAGTTCCTTTGGGTCACAACCCACAGGTTAAGAACCGCTGCTCTAATAAGTCTTCCAACAAAATGACACCTGCATTTGAAAGAAAATATTGTTCACTGTGACAGCTGACTCACATACTCTATACTCGTTTTGTGTGAATATCTGGCAACCGGTTAACCAGTGAAGCCATGACATTTTCCAAACTGCTTTGCCACATGGAGACCAAATAACCTGTATTAAAAGACAAGACTTTGGGGTTTTTTTAAAGAACAAAAAAACAATTGTGAACAGAAACAATTATTGAAGGCCACCACTTCATCAAATGTGTCTGCACTTAATCTTTCTTAGTGGGTAAAACTACATTGCTAAAACTAAGAGGTCCTTTGCTATTGATATTACCAAAGAATTGATCCTGCTTGTTGCTAAGGACATTTGCCATGAACTTTAGGGGAGGTTGCAGTTCAAAATGAGGCTTATGTTCCTCTTTTAGCTAGCCCAATAACTAGACAAATTGACGATATAGCAGAGGATATTGAGGCACAATTATTGGAAAAGATTAGTGTGTCACCATGGTATTCAACCCAGATTGATGAGTATACTGATACTTACAAGGCTACAATGTTTTTGTGTGATGCATTTTTCAGGAAGAAGTGCATGAGACCATGTTAGCGTCACCCAACACCAAATCCACAGAACTATGAAGTCTTTGAATGATTACATATCAGGAACACTGAATTGGCAGGTTTGCACAAATGAATCAGTACCATGACCAGATGGCTTTCTGGTTTCACTGCCCAGGTCAAGAAGGCTGCTTCTGAATATGAGTCTATGTACTCTATCATCCATACAGAAACAGTGGCTACCTGAACAATGTCACCTGAACTAAGCAATGCTTTGTAGGATGTGATTAAAGTTATCAACCACATGAAAGTGCTTGTCTTTAACTCCTGAATGCATGGTTGTTGGAGCATCTCTGTAAGGAGACAGATGCAGAACTCACATGTTTGCTCTTATACACAGAAGTGAGATGCCTTACTAAAGGCAGATCACTGGCCAGAGTTTTTCTTCAGAAAAACAGTCACCACAGGAAGCACATTTCAGTGACACAGAATGAGTCGCAAAACTTGTTTATTTGTGTGACATGTTCAAACAGCTCAATGAACTCAATCTGTCAGTTCGGGGGAGAACAATTGTGTTCAAGTTAGCAGATAAAGCAGCTATGTTCAAAGCCGAACTGGAATTATAAGGGTGATGAGTGAACACTGGGATTTTTGATACGTTTCAAACATTAACAGAGATTCTGAAATAGACTGAAACATAAGCCTTCTTTCTCCCAGCTGGTTTATGATCACCTATCTCAGCTTTCAAAAGAGTACAAGCATTACTTCCCAAACACAGAACAGCCCTTGCCCGGGAAGGAATGGATTCAGGACCCATTTGTGAACAAGCCAGGTGAATCAACTCTTTGCTAGAAGAGGATCAACTATGTGAAATCACAACTGACAGCAGCCTTAAAGCCTTAAACTTCTAATCTCCATGCGTTCTGGACTAAAGTCAAGGTTGAATATCTGAAGAGTGCCACAAAGGCACTGAAAAGTTTGCTCCTATTTCCTACATCCTATCTTTGTCAAACAGGATTTTCTGCAGTGACAAGAACCAAAACAAGATTACAGAGTAGACGGGAGAAGCAACAAATTTCAGGAGTCACTATCTCTCATCTTCTCCAGATGAGACTGTCTAAAGGTCCTGGGTTCCCACTAATTCTTCATTATAGTGAGTTGTATAATTATTTTATTACATATTACATTACATAATTGTATAATTATTTTATTACATATTAATAATAATAGAAATAAAATGTACGATAAATGTAATAGGCTTCAATCATTCCGAAACCTGTCCCCTCCCCCACCCCCTTTTGTCTATAGAAAATTGGTCTTCCATGAAAATGATCCCTGGTGCCAAAAAGGCTGGGGACTGCTGATTAAGAATGAGTGTTTTCGGGCGGCGCCTATGGCTCAGTGAGTAAGGCACCGGCCCCATACACCAAGGGTGGTGGGTTCAAACCTGGCCCCAGCCAAACTGCAACAACAACAACAACAAAAGAATGAGTGTTTTCCCTCTGGTTTCTGAATTACTTGGCTTACATACATGTTCACACAAGTTCTACTTCATAATTTGTGCAGAAATCAACCATAAAGAAATAAATATAGAACTATAGTGTGTGAGGGGGAGTAAACTAATGGCTCAAGCAATATGGACCTTAGACAGGAAAACAGCCTCGATAATAAGTGGGCAAGAAAAGTTGACAGGATGATAAAACTTGTTTAATGGTAGCTCTAAAGCAAGAATTTTAGGGAGGATTTGAAAATGCCTTAAAGCTTGAAGGAGAACAAGTCAATATCTGGAGAATATTTTTCTAGGAAAACAGATGGGCATAACCTCAGGTGCCAAAAGTATATTCAGTGAGAACAGTTTTAAAGTGTAAAGTATGAACCGAAGGAAGTGAAAAAGATAGGAGTGAGAAGAAAGGAACGGCCCCTTCCTACTACACATTTTAATTTAGGAAGTATAGATATTGGAATGATAATCAAAGCCATTGTAGTCTATGAGAGGCAGCAGATAAAGAAACAAGCATTGACCAAAGACAAATCCCAATAATTATTGAGACACATCTGCATTTGCAGAGTGAGAGAAGGACGTTATTGAGGAATCTAAAAAGTGAGTCATAACACAATCGGTTAAAGGTTAAATGGTAGGATTAAAACAGAGATAGGGAGGAGGGACACAGCCCTCTGGAGCTAGATTTCAACAGAAGCTCCCGACCAAAGGGAAGAATAATGACCAGAAAGTACCCAATAAAGCTGGGAGCCAGGCTGAGAGAGCAGTGTGATAGCTTCACGTCACCGATGCTGAGGCAAGCTGCAACTCTAAGACAGCAAATTTCAGGTACAAACTCATCCCAAAGAAAAAGACTGTCCATCCTCTCCCCCAAGAGAATATTTTTTGCTCACTGTGGGTTTTGTACAGGCCAAGTGGTGAACTGAGGACCTCTTTTCTCACCCCACAGGAGAGAGTTACTGGAAGCGGGGGACAATTTCTCCAGAGAGACCCTGCTGTCACCCTGAGTGCTCTCTTGCCAAGCATGAAAGTTCAACTAATATTTTCTCTGCCATTTCAAACTTCCAGTCCAACTTTCCTCCCTTGCCTGATGGTCCAGAGGCCTGACCCCTGCAGAGACCAGAATGTCTGCAGTTCATTGCCAGGACTGGGCACTGCAAGGGCCATGGTAGAAAAGCTGCACTATAACAGTGAGTCCAGCAGTAGTGCAGACAGACAAAGTGGGGGAGGCTGTCAGGCTTGGCTCTGTGGACATGCAAACCAGCTTTGGGAGAAGGTTTGCGAGCCAAGCACCCTGCGTCCACCCTGTCAGAACCTCTGCACATTGGCCTCTGCCCTGCCAGAGCTTCCCTACGCTCCACCCTGCTGGAGCCACCACTCCAGCGCCTCACTGGCCGTGGGACCAGCCTGGGAGCAGCATAGGACACTTTCCATGAAGATTCAGCATCAGTAAGGAGACCCCGCAGGGGTCTAATTTTGAAGAAACAATTCCTCAACTCTGAGGACTGCTAGAGGAAGCCAGATCTCGCCCTATATGAATTTCAGTGCTGCAGAGTATCTGGGGGCAAAGGCATGGTGGCTGAGGGAGAAAATTATTTGCTGACTTGTTATCCTCAGGTTTGGACTGAGCTCAGATGGAACACTCCCCAATTGCCATTGAGTATCCAAGGCAGGCAGGCTTTAGCTCCCCCAGCCAGCTGGTGGCAGATGGTAGTGGTCAGGCCGAAGGGGCATTGACTTTCAGTTTGACTCTGGCAGGTGCAAAGCCCTGGCACATATGCTTAATTGAGGGAACAGGATCACAGCCCCGTGGGATTACCAGTGACTTGGCATGAAAGAGGGGCAATGAGGGAAAAGAGACACCAGCCCCCCACCCGGGTACAACTCTGCTACTGGGTGGGCATTTCTGAATCCACAGAGCACCAGAGTGAGCCACACTTGAGCAGCTAGTAGACCTCTGCTGTCTAGTTACTGAAGACCTTTCAAACTCTCCCACTTGAGAGTTGGTACTGACTGGGTCAATTGTTTTAGAACTCCTGACCTAGGCCAAGCACCCAAGGACCCTCTTCCAATTGTTGCATGTGGGGGGCTGGGGTGTCTTAGTTACTTGTATTTCTCCACAGTTGAGCTGTCAACCCAGAGTCACTGATCCACTAGGATCAGATAAAGATCAGCTGAATACAAGACAAAGCCATCTACCCCCACCACATCAAGCAGGTCCCCAGAGTCCCAGAATGTAATACTGTATGGGTCCCAGAATGTAATACTGTAGCTTTGCAAAGCTATAGGGGAAAAAGCTATAGTCACCAGTCCCAGCTCCATGGCAAAGGGCTGGTTAACCACAACACCAGGAGCCCCAAATCCAATTATACCTTACCTGCTTACCTAGCTAAATAGTGAAAAATCATCATGGGGCAGAATCAGTTGGAATACCCTGGCAAATGAATAACCAGAGTGGATCAACTCCCCCAAGGAATGACAAGGCAGACGCACCAGATGATCCCATTTGTAAATGAATGACTGAAATGTCAAAAATTGAGTTCAGAATTTGGATAGCAAATAAGATTAACAGAATGGAAATAAAGTTGGAATTAGAACTTCTAGGAATAATTCAAAAATTGCCTCAAGAATTCAATGATCAATGAATTCAAAGACAAAATCACCAAGACTTTGTGACAAAGACTTTGACATATTGAGAAAAGAATTCGTAGCCCTCCAAAATATGAGAAATATAGTGGAATCCCTTAGTAACAGAATGGAACAGGCAGAAGAAAGAATATCTGACATTAGAGACAAAACTTTTGAAAGCTCCCAAATGCTTAAAGAGGAAGAGAAGTGGAGAGTAAACTAGATTATTCTCTTAGAGAGCTGTGGGACTACTCCAAATATTCACCTTATAGGAATCTCTGAAAGAGAAGATGTTTAAGAGGCACAGAAGCTCTACTCCAAGAGATAATTGAGGAGAACTTTCCCAACATAGCAAGATATACTGAAATTAAGACGACAGTTTCAGAACCCCAGCACCACTCAATCCAAATAAAGCATATCCCAGACACATTATTATTGACTTTGCCAAAGCTAATGTGAAAATTCTGTAAGTAGCCAGACATAAGAAAACGATTACCTACAAAGGGAAGAATATTAGTATGTCTGCAGATTTCTCCACTGAAACTTTTCACACCAGAAGAGGATGGTCATCAACATTTAACCTTCTAAAACAAAACAACTCTCAAACCAAAATCCTGTACCCAGCTAAATTGAGTTACATTTATGATGGAGAAATTAAATACTTTAATGACATTCACATGTTGAAGAAATTAGCCATAACTAAACCAGCTCTCCAGGATATTCTCAGACTCATCCTCCACAATGACCAACTCATTGACAAATGCTCTACCACCAAAAGTAAACTCACTCAGAAACTTTTGATCAAACCCCAAATTCCAATGTGGCGAAAGGTTTAAAAATGTCCACTGGACTTTTGAAAAACTTGACACCCAAAATACTACCAGGCTTATCAATATTCTCAGTTAATGTGAATGGCTAAAGTGCCCTCTAAGGTGGCAAAAGTTGACTGACTGGATACAAAAACTCAGGCCAGTTATCTGCTGCAGTCAAGACTCTCATCTTACCTTAAAAAACAAATATGTTAAAAATAAAGGATGGACATTTACAATTCAGGCAAATGGAAATGAGAAAAAAGCAGGCATTTCAATTTTATTCGCAGATACAATAGGCTTTAAACCAAAAAAAGTAAAGAAAGATAAGAATGGTGACTTCATTTTTGTCAAGGGAAACCCTCAACAATATGAGATTTCAATTATTAACATTTATACACCCAACAAGAATGCTCCTCATTTTTTAAGACATACTCTAACAAACATGAGCAACTTGATAACCTCCAGCACCATAATAGTTGGAGATTTTAACTCCCCATTGGCAGTGTTAGATAGATCCTCCAATAAGAAACTAAGCAAAGAAATTCTAGACTTAGACTAGTACCTATATTACTTAACCTTTTCCAAAACATTGAAAAAGAAAGAATACTTCCCAACACATTCTTTGAAGCAAATCTCATCCTGATCCCCCAACCTGGAAAAAACCCAACAAGAAAATAAAATTATAGCCAAATATCTCTAATGAATATTTATGAAAAAATGTTCAATAAGATCCTAGCAAACAGAATCCAAAAACACTTCAAACAAATTATACATCATGACCAACTGGGTTTTATCCTAGGGTCCCAAGGGTGGATCAATACCTCTTTTGTGTTTACATGGATGGAGCTGGAACATGTTCTTCTTAGCAAAGTATCTCAAGAATGGAAGAAAAAGTATCCAATGTACTCAGCCCTAATATGAAGCTAATTTATAGCTTTCATATGAAGGCTAAAACCCAA
>CAUYON010171853.1:0-16214 GCA_963573935.1 Arctocebus calabarensis
CCAGTAAGATTAGCCCACATAACAAAATCCCAAAACCAGAGATGTTGGCGTGGATGTGGATAAAGGGGAACACTTCTACACTGTTGGTGGGAATGCAAACTAGTACATTCCTTTTGGAAAGATATTTGGAGAATACTTAGAGATCTAAAAATAGATCTGCCATTCAATGCTATAATTCCTTTATTAGGTATATATCCAGAAGACCAAAAATCACATCATAATAAAGATATTTGTACCAGAATGTTCATTGCAGCCAATTCATAATTGCTAAGTCATGGAAGAAGCCCAAATGCCCACCGACCCACAAATGGATTAATAATTTGTGGTACATGTATACCATGGAATACTGTGCAGCCTTAAAGAAAGATGGAGACTTTACCTCTTTCGTGTTTACATGGATGGAGCTGGAACATATTCTTCTTAGAAAAGTATCTCAAGAATGGAAGAAAAAGTATCCAATGTACTCAGCCCTAATATGAAGCTAATTTATAGCTTTCATACGAAGGCTAAAACCCAATTATAGCACAAGAATACAGGGAAAAGGGGAGGGGAGGGGAGGAGGGAGGATGGGTAGAGGGAGGGCAATTGGTGGGATTACACCTACCGTGCATCTTAGAAGGGTACTGGTGAAACTTATTAAATGTAGAATATCAATGTCTTCATATAGTGATTAAGAAAATGCCATGAAGGCTATATTTAACAGTTTGACCAAAATATTTCAGATTGTATATGAAGTCAGCACATTGTGCCCCATTATTGCACTAATGTACATAATTATGATTTAATAAAATTATTTAAAAAGTGAGGATTAGGTGGAAGCTTTTAGGTTCTAAATGTAGTGATGACTGGAAAAAGGAATTTTGAAGTAGGTTTTTGTTTTTGCACAAAAGAAATGCACCTGGTTGTAGAATCTTTAGGAGGAAAAAAAAGAATAAAAGTCACAAGAAAACAATTAAGATGTATGATAACCTCTACAGACCTGTTGGGGAAATTTTCTTTTGTTTTATATATATATAACATATATGTTTACTAATGAGAATTATTCAGTACATTTGCTGCGTTTTTTTAACTTCTTTTTTTCAGTTTCCAAAGTTTTATTTATCTTTTAATTTTGGATTAATATAAGGGTACATACAATTAGGTGACATTGTTTGCATTTGTGGCACACCTCCTGGGTGAAGGATTCCACTACAACTTGGACTTTACCTTACAGGTGCTGCATTTGTGTTTAAAATATTGAGAATATTTGGCTTTTGACTAAACTAGTCTACAAAGGTTATGAGTTTTAATGACTAATAGTAGCCCATTAAATGAATGTATCACAGTCCACATTCACTTAATATTCACATATTTAAGTTTCCCATTTTTATTTTCATAGGTAATATTAAGAGAAATACTGAGGGGGTACATTTCTTATCATTTTTTTAAAGATTGGATTTAATTAGTAAAATCACTGAGTCATGGGAAATGAACATATAAAAATTCTTGATGTATCCAATGTACTCAGCCCTAATATGAAGCTAATTTATAGCTTTCATATGAAGGCTAAAACCCAATTATAGCATAGGATACTCTTCTTAAAAGTACTTATCTCAGTGGCTATGGTACTGTCATTTAATCTTTGACTCATTTTTTTTCCTTTGGTGGAAGTAAATGCTTGTCATGTTTTCTAGATACTCAATATTTATATTTCTTTATTTTATTTTTAAGATATTTAAGGTCTAATGTAGCAGAGTATTGTTCACATTTATGTAACCATTACCCAAGTCAATAACATTTACCATTGTTCTACAAGTCCTTTGTGATTCCTCCCAATCATTATCCACTACTTTTTCACAGAGATCATCAGAAATCAGACAATCAAAACCATTGATTGGTTTTGTCTGTGTCTATGCCTTATATAATTAGAATTACACCTATGTAATGTTTTATTTTCTGGGCTTCTTCCTCTCAACATTACACTAGTGATGTCAATCCCAATCATTGTGGAAAACAACAGAAACTAGAACTTTATTTTTTATTATGTATTCCTTTTTTAAAAAAGTATTTCTAGATTAATTTACTCATATCCTAATTAAGATTTTTTTAATCATGTTAGGAGAAAAATTCATCTATAATTTTTCCTTATTGTGTTCTTATCAGGTTTTATTATTAGTAATGCTGGCTTCATAAAATAAGTTGAAAAGTATGTCACTTTTTTCATACCCTAGGATAATTTGTATATTTTTTATGGTATTCTATATAAATCATTGGTCAAAATTCTCAGTGAAGCCAGTTGATTATGACATTTTACTTGTAAATTGGTTTTTAACTAGAAATTTCCATTTCTTTTTTTTTTGTGTGTGTGTGTGTGTGTTTTTAACAAGTGAACAGTTTATTAAGAATTAAATAAAGGTATGATGTGGTACAGTATAAGCAAGATACTCAAGATAGGTATAATAGTACTACTCACACAAAAACTTAAATTTCACCTCAAAAAAAAAATCAGAAGACAAAAGAGAAAGCAATTTCACTGTTATAAGATAAGATATTGCATGCAAAGTATTAACTCTGCACCCAAAAGCCCAACCTCCCAACAAACAAAAAACTATCTGGGAATACTGCTATGCTAACATATTAACCACAATATAATCATTCATAGGAAAACAGTAATTAAGCAATGAATTAAATTAAATATCAAAGTTCAAACTATCATAAACTCATAGACCACAGTGATTTTACAAGATAAGCAATTCCAGAAATCTTATAAACAACAAAAAAAGAAGAAATATTTCTATATCATTCTACTTGATCTGGATACACCTGATATTGAAATTGGAGAAAACATATTGTTGTAAAGGGAAATTACAAACATGTTTCACTTATATACTAAACAACATATTGACAACTTGAATTAAAAAATTAATGTTTAATTAATGAACTTTGCTCAAAATTGAATCCAATTTATATGAAAGTTAGTCACTATTTCTTTTCTTTTCTTTTCAGTTTTCTTTCCCTCACCCCCTCCCTCCTTCTCTGTCTGCTCTCTCCTTCCCCCATGCCCCACTGTGTCATTGATTGTCATTAATTGTCCTCAAATCAAAGTTGAATCCATAGGATTCATGCTTCTCCATTCCTGTGATGTTTCACTAAGAATAATATGTTCCACCTCCATCCAAGTTACTACCAACGCTGCAAAGTCTCTACTATTTTTGATGGCTGAGTAATATTTCATGGTATATATATATATATATATATATATACCATAGCTTACCAATCCACTCCTGAATTGAAGGACATTTAGGCTGTTTCCACCCTTTAGCAATTGTAAATTGGGCTGCGATAAACAGCCTAGTACAAGTGTCCTTATAATAAAAGTTGTTTTTTTTTTTCTTCTGGATAGATGCCCAGCAATGGGATTGCAGGATCAAATGGGAGGTTTAGGTTGAGTTCTTTGACCTTTCTCCATACTTCCTTCCAAAAAGGTTGTATTAGTTTGCAGTCCCACCAGCAGTGTAAAAGTGTTCCTTTCTCCCACATCCATGCCAGCATCTGTAGTTTTGAAATTTTGTGATATAGGCCATTCTCGCTGGAGTTAGATGATATCTTAGGGTGGTTTTAATTTGCATTTCTCTAATAATTAAGGATGATGAGCATTTTTTCAAGTTTTTACTGGCCATTTGTCTGTCTTCTTTAGAGAAGATTCTATTCATCTCTCTTCCCCATTGATGTATGGGATTGTTGGTTTGTTTCTTTTAGATTAATTGAAGTTCTGTATAGATCTTGGATATTAAACTTTTGTCAGATTCAAAGTGTGCAAATATCTTTTCCCATTGGATAGGTTGTCTATTTGCTTTGGTTGTTGTCTCCTTGGCTGTACAGAAGCTTTTCAGTTTATTTAAGTCCCATTTGTTTATTGTTGCCGTTGTTGCTATTGCCATGGCATTCTTCCTCATAAAGTCTTTCCCCAAGCCAATATCTTCCAGTGTTTTTCTAATTCTTATTTGGAGGATTTTATTTAATTCTTTAAGATATTTTTTTCCAGAATAATTTCAGTTTCCTAGCTTGAAGTTAAAAGGTTATACGCAAACATTTTATTTATACAACAATTTAAAATTTGAGAACAGAATGTATATAACTTGAAACAGATTTAAGGGATCATAGAGAAACAATATTGCCATAAATTCTCGAAAAAATTATTTCTACCTTCCTCACCTCCCTCCTTCCTTCCTTTCTTTCTCTCTTTTCACTTTTATTTTTATTTGACTAAGAAGCCTTTTAATTTTAGAGCACAATAATATTTAGAACTGATAATTTTTATTTGATGTTCCATGATAGTTTTATTTATTTATTTATTTATTTTATTTAATTTCAGTGTATTGCAGGGTAGACACATTTTAGTTACAGAATTTGCTTTGGTGCATTTTTATGAAAGTTGTAAGTGTACTCATCACCTAGAATTTGTGCATTGGACCAGTTAGATATTAATTAACCCAGTCCCTCCTCCCTCTTCCCACTTACTTGATTCCTGTTGAGTTGTACCTCCATATGTGCACATTAGTGTTTTTCAGCTAATTCCAGAATAGTATTGTGTACATGTGATATTTGTTTTCCATTTCATACATAAAATTAATTTTTATTTAATTATTTTTCTGCTGGTCCTGGTTGATAGATGTAAGTTGATAGTTAACATATAAGTTCTAATTAGTTTATTATCTAAGAAAAGTAGTGGATAGGTTGAAAGTTTAATGATATCTTAACTTTAAAGGAATATATTACCAGTTTTTATAACATTTTCTTATGTTGTATATTTATGTAAACCAGTTAAAACATCCAGTCCTGAAAAAATGGTAACAAATTGTATGATGCGCTAATTGCTCTTACAGAAAACTAAATTAAAATTTTCAAGTTTATGGCAATTTTAGTATGAAATATAAATATTTAAATATCAATGTTTTGACAAATACTTATTAAATGATAAATATTTTAAATGACTGCTATGTGAGAGTGAATGCTTTCCTAATTACATCAATACTGAAATGTCTCAGGTTGCAATGTCTTATATATTAATAGTAGTAGTATATTTCATATCATTTGAGCTTTCAGCTGCATTGCATTTTTCAGAGCACAAATATCTTCTGACTCATGGGATTTAAACAATGAAATGAAATCCCTCACTCTAATGCTACTTTGCTTGAAAAATTCTCTTTGAGATGATTACTAAGTGCACCATCTCACCAGGTGCTATTTTTACTTCTATGATTCCATGGCAACAAATTATCTCACCTTACCCAGAGTATATCACACAAAATCCCCTAAAGTATGATTGATCTATAGATAATAACATAGACTAAATAAAATGATTTATTTTGAAGAGTGAATTAAAATTAAACAACGTGCTCTTTGCCCAGGACTTAGGTATAAAAAATATACTATAAAAGAAAACATCTAATAATAAATTAGGTTGGTTCGTGTCTGAAAAATCCTAGACCAGAAATTTCAATCTTTCATTTTATAGAAACAACTAGTTAATACTTATATAGTAAATAAACACATTTATGTTCATTTGGTATATGTGAATGTTGTAGATAAATTATTTTTCAAAAGGAATATATATATATAGGAAAGTAGAAAAAACTAACAATTTTACATGTCAGAAATCCAGCATATTTAGAATTATGGTATAATAGAATGTTTCATGTGTGGACTTAACATGAAAATTCTTTCAAATGAGTTCAAAATTAATTCAATATTTTTTGCAACAATGGAAGCCAAATGCTGACATAGGTTTTACATTGAGAGGAATTAGTAGCAAAACTACTCTTTATTTACATTTTGTTTAATTTTTCTCTAACTCTTATTTTCTAATTCTAGGAAGTTGAGGTAGTAATTTATACGTTTTTATGTTAGAAATGTAAAACGATAAAATTTTAGTCTATATTAGCTTTCATGTTAGAAAACATTAGTTTAGTCTATATTAATTTTCATGTCAGAAATTTAAAACAATAGAATTATAGTCTATATTAGTGCTTGTATATTATTTCTTTATATGCCTATACATAAGTTGGTGAATCATTTTTCTTTCTTTGGATATAAGCTATTTCAATATTTCTCAATTACCTATAGAATTTTAGTGGTTATCTGCTTGAGTATAATTTACAATGATTAGTTTTCTATTATTACTTTGGGATTCTAAGATCTGGGAAATGAGGCATCTTAAATTGAACACTTGTATTTCCAAATGATGTGGTATTATATATTTTTACAGTTGAGAGTACAGGTTATCTCAAAGATTTAACTGAGCAAACAGTTCATAGTATGGTTGAGTATACTGAAGTCCAACTTCTGAATTTAGCTGCATCCTACACAGTGTAAGGAACAGAAAACAAACTAGATGAATTAGTCTGGCACACACCACTGGGTTTTTTCTTCAGTATTCAAATACATTCATGTCTGATTCTAGCCATACTTTAGATAGTGAATGATTTTTAGATGGCAAAAAGCTAATTTCCTGGATAAAATAATTCTGGAAAACTTAAATCATATCTATAATAAATCTACAATTTCTATGACTTGTCTAGTTTTACTCAAGGTTAATCCAAAACATGTCTGAGAAACAAACATTTGGCATTTTCCCCAACAGGCATTATAACCATCAAAAACTGACATAAATACTGGTGATTTTAAGACATGACATAGATTTGAACTTGCTCTCTAAGAAGTAATTGAAAGTTATGGTCTTTTAGAATAAAAAAAATAGATATTTGATACATTTAAAGAGCTACATGTCATAATAGCTTTATGGAAGAAGAAAACATGCTTTTTTTAGAAAAACTTTTATTTTGAATATTTTTTAAAGATGAGTTGCATAGATGGTATAAAGCCATCTCATAGGTCCTTCACTTAGCATCACCTAATATGAACACCTAACAGTAAGCACGGTACCTTTATTCAAACTAAGAAGTTAGCAAAGATGCAAATGCTATTAAGTAAATGACGTGCTTTACCTAGAATTCACCAATTCTCCCCATAATGTTTATTTCATATTCTGGTATCTTATTTGTGATACGATGTCCCATGTAGTTGTCATGTCTCAGTGTCTTCCAATCCCTGATCTTTTTCAGTCTGTTTTTGTTTTCTGTGACCCTGAAAACTTTGAAGAGCACTGGCAAGATTTATTTATTTATTTATTTATTTTTAGGAATACATACATTTATGTTTGTCTGATGTTTCCCTAAGGTTAGTAATGTTTAGACTCAGATTAATGTATTTTGAGCTAGAACCCCATAGATTTTATGTGCCTTTCCCATTGAATCTTAACAGGAAGTGCATGATATAAACATGCCTCATTCATGGTGATGTGTACACTGATTGCTTGGTTAAGATATTCTTATTTTTAAATATAATGCTTTTCCAAAGAAAACATATTACATTTTGAATAAAATCAGCATGAAACCTTCAGACAATATTAGTTCTCTACTGTTAATATACTTTTATACTACTAACACTGAAAAAAGGCATATTAGTGACTAAATAAAGCTAACACATTTACATAATGCCTTATAATACATTTTCCTAATTTCTGTGTAAGTTTGAAATGTCTCTATAGCTTGCCAAATAAAATATATTCTGAGAGAAAACAGAAGTTTGCTAACAGACCTAAAATTAACTGAATTAGTTGATTAAAAACTATTCTTTACTGTCTGTAAAACCTACAGATTCCTGGAGTATGATGCACATGTGGGCCAGAGATAATGCTAAAATATTTGTGCACACTGCCCTTCCTTGTGGTGTAAAATGTATTCCCAAGGATCTATCCTGTTTCTAAATGCATTCATATAATGAATATATCATGGTGTTACATAAAATAATTAAATATTGTGTACTGCTAAGATGTGTAATAAAGGTGATAATAAGAATACAAGGAAGTATTAAAAAATAATTTCAAATTCCATGTGAATAGAATAACTGTAAATGAGAAAATACCTTGTAAATTGTGAAATAACTATATTATAATTAATAAGAAAATGCATTCAAGTTACAGATGTAACTTAAACAAACTATGAAATCATAAATGGGATAATGAAGAAAGGAGTGTGATGTGACACTCTGTTGCAGCCCATGTAGCCTCTGGCTAGGAGCAAGAGTTATAAGAAATACCTGAATAGCTCAATAATGGAACACCTGGGTGGAAAGGGCATGGAGAGGGATTTGGCTCTCCTAACAAGCACGAGAGCTCACAAGATGAGAGCATTGGTGAATTGACAGTCTCTACACCTGTGGTGTTGAAACGCATGAGATCAACCTTATATTAGGCTGGAGGAGAAGGCAGTCGGGAGCATGCGCATTCTATCACCGACCCGCTTACTCTGACTCTGTCTCCTCTCCTTCCTGCAAAACGCCAGCGCGGTGTCTCTCTGCTGAAGATTACCAAGCTCTGCCAAAGTTGGTCTGTCTGAAAGATCTGTCTTTCTAAGAAGACTGCTTTACTCTCTCTAAGACTCACTCTCTGTCTCTTTCTCTAGCTAAAGTAGATAACACCATCAGGCACCTAAGGGAAACGGTACCAGAACAAGGTAACTTAGTGGTCCACATCCAGAACCTAGTTAAGTAAGGCCCTGGCAAGAAGTGTCAGAAGTGACATGTGACAATACTCCACCCACAGGAACAGAATATCTATCCTTCTCATGTGCACAAGGAACATTTACCAGTATAAATCATATGATAGGTCATTAAATAAGTCTAAATATATACACAAAGATGGGATTCATATAAATTATGTCATTGACCACAACAAAATAAAAATTAATAACAGATAAAATGTGATAAATAAAGAAAAGTATGGAAATTAAATAACACGCTCACACATAGCAAATGGAACAAAGATAAAATCATATAGAAAACTAGAAATTACTTAGAGATAAATTAACATGAACATACAACATATTGAAACTTGTCAGATTTCTATAAAGAGATGTTTATACTTCAATATCTATATAAAAAAAAGAAGAATGATTTCAATTCAAGAACCAAACCATCTACCTTTAAACAGTCAAAAAAGGAGCAAACTAAATTTTAAAAGGCAAGGGAAGAATATAATACACACACACACATGCAGAGTAGAACCTTTGTAAATTGCTCACTCCATGGACTATAACAAAATGGTCAACATACAGAGGTGGTTAACATAAGGAACCATTGCATTGATATGATGTACATGTTGTATATGTCTGCTCTATGAAAATTAGGTCAACTTTAGGAGGTGGTCAATAAGGGAAGTGGTCAACTACAGAGGCTCTACTCTTTATATTAATATAATAAAGAACAAAGTAGAAATTTATGGAATATAGAATAGAGAAACAATAGACTGCAAGAAACCAAAAGTTGGTTCTTTGAAAAGATCAAAAAAGTTGATAAACTTGAGCTCGGCTGACCCAGCATATTATTATCAATCTTATAGAAATAAAAAAAGGAATATGTGAAACATGTTTGTAATTTTCCTTTACAACAATATATTTTCTCCAATTTCAATATCAGGCGTATCCAGATCAAGTAGAATAATATTGAAATGTTTCTTCTTTTTTTATTGTTTATAAGATATCTGGAATTGCTTGTCTTGTAAAATCATTGTGATCTATGAGTTTATGGTAGTTTGAACTTTGTTATTTAATTTAATTCATTGCTTAATTACTGTTTTCCCATGAATGATTATACTGTGGTTAACATGCTAGCATAGCAGTATTCCCAGATAGTTTTTGTTTGTTGAAAGGTTGGACTTTGGGGGGGGAGCACAGTTAATACTTTGCATGAAATATCTTATTTTATAACAGTGAAATTGCTTTCTCTTTTGTGATTTTTTTTGAGGTGAAATTTAAGTTTTTGTGTGAGTAATATTATTATATCTGTCTTGAGTGTCTTGCTTGTACTGTATCACATTATACCTTTGTTTGATTCTTAATAAACTGTTCACTTGTTAAAAAAAGGAATAACACAAAAATTATATGCCAATAAATTATATAAACTAGTGGAAATGAATTAATTCCTGGAAATACAAATTATTAAAACTGACTCTAGAATTAATAAAAAATTTCATTAAACTTATATCAAAAAAGATATTAAATTAGTAATTTAAAAAATATACCTGAAATAAATGTCAGGGCCTAATGTTTTCACTGATGAATTCTTAGAAAGCTAAAGACAGAGCTACCACAACCCAACACTTCCATTCCAATCTTAGATATCTATCTGATCAAGAGAAATGAAAACATGTGTTTATACAAAAAACTGTAATAACATTGTCTATAATAGTTGAAAGTAGAAGCAACTCAAATATCCACCATCTGATGAATGGAGACACAAATTGTGGGTATTCATACAATGGAGTATTATTTTGTCCATTAAAAAAGTGAAATGCTCATATATGCTACAACATGGATAAACCTTAAAAATATCATGCTAAAGGAAAAAAACACAAATATCACATATTGTATGATGTTATTTATTTAAAATATCCAGAGATGGGCAGCACCTGTAGCTCAGTGAGTAGGGCTGCGCCCACATATACCAAGGGTGGTGAGTTCAAACTCAGCCCCGGCCAAACTGCATCAAAAACATTGTACCCCTTGATAGTACTAATGCACACAGCTATGATTTAATAATAATAATAAAATACCTGGGCGTTGTGGTGAGCACCTGTAGTCTAGCTATTCAGAAGGCTGAAGCAAGAGAAATTGCCTAAGCCAAGAGTTGGAGGTTGCTGTGAGCTGTGACTTCACCGCACTCTACCGAGGGTGATAAAGTGAGACTCTGTCTCTAAAAATAAATAAATAAAATAAAGTAAAATAAAATATCTAGAGTAGGAAGATCTGCAGACAGAAAAAAATATATGACAATGGTTGCCAGGGACTAGTGGGAGGAGAATCAGGGAGAAAATGGTAAGTGACTATTAGTGGATTATGGGTATTCTCTTGGGAAAACTGATCATGGCAATGGTCCCACTAATCAATAAATGTATTAAAAACAAATAAAATTTATAATTCAAGTCAGTGAACTGTATTATTATGGACTTAATGTTTGTGTACTCCAAAAATCTTATGTTGAAGCGTTAACGCCCAATGTGGGTATATTTGGAAATGAGGCTCCAAGGAAGAAATGAAGATTAAACGTAGTTATAAGGATGGGACCATGATCCAATAGTATTAGTATCATTGTAAGAATGGTACTGGGAGCTTTCCCCTCCACCAACAAAGAAAAGGATCTCATGAGCATGCAGCAAGATGGCTGCTCTCTACAAGCCCAAAACAAGAAGCCTCAGAATAAAACCTGCTTTGTCAGAAACTTGATCTTGGGCCTTCCAGCCTCTGGAGCTGTGAGAAATAAATTTTCTTTGTTTAAATCACCCAATCTGTTGTATTTTGTTGTAGTAGTTAAAAAACTAAGGCAAATATGGTATATTAATTCAATAAAGATGTTATTTTTAAAAAGTGGGCAAAAGATTTGAACTGACACTTTTCCATTTATGTTATACAAATAGCCAATACACATGGAAAGATATTCAATAGGATTAGTCATTAGGTAAGTGCAAGTACAAATCATGAGACACCAATCATACTCATAATATGCTCACAGAAATTATGCATGAAATTTTACATACACATTATTCATAGTAGCCAAAAAAGTGGAAATTCAGGTGCTCATCAACCAAGTAATTGTCAAAAATTGTAGTGTATCCTTAATGGGAAATTTCATTTAACATGAGAAATAAAATGCCGATATATGCTACAACGTGAAAGACAGAGTAACATTCTACAAATATATGCAAAATGCTCAATGTCCCTAATTAGACAAATAAAAATCAAAACCACCATGAGATATCACTTAATCCCACAGAGAATAGCCCACATCACCAAGTCCCAAATCTGCAGATGTAGGCATGGTTGTACAGAGAAGGGAACACTTTTACACTCTTGGTGGAATTGCAAACTAGTGAAGCCTATTTGTAAATAAGTACAGAGCATCCCAAAGAGCTAAAAGTTGACCTCCCATCTGATCCCACAATCCCATTACTAGGTATCTACCCAGAGAAAAGAATTATCTTACCATAAGGACATTTTCACTAGAATAGTTATTGCAACTCAATTCACAATTGACAAGATGTGGATTCAATCCAATTGCCCATCAATACACGAATGATAAACAGCAGTATACAATGGAATAATATTCAGCCATAAAAGATGGAGACTTTGCATCTTTTGTACTTATCTGGAGAACATCCTCCTAAGAAAAGTATTACAAGAATGGAAAAGCAAGTATCCAATGTAATCAATACTAATATGAAACCAATAGATGAACAAGGACACTTCCATATGAGAGAAAATTACAGCTACATCCAAATGGTGGGAGAGGAGAAAAATGAAAGAGAGAGAAGGGATAAGGGAGGAGAAAGAGGGTTTGTTGTGCTACCAACTAATGGGCACACTGTAAGAGTACATGGTGGTACCCCTCCTGGGTGAAAGGCTTCACTACAACTTGGATTCTGCCTAACAAATGCAAACAATATAACCTAATTGTACCCTTATATAAGTCTGAATAAATACACATGTGTCTATTCAGATTGATATAAGGTACACACACACACACACATTACAACTTGGCAGAATCTTGTAAACAGAATTTTAGGTGAAAGAAGCTTGACACAAAAAGACACACATGATATGATCCTATTTCTAGGAAACGTTCATGTAGACAAAGTCATAGAGACAGCAAGTAAATTGTTGGTTGTCAGGACCTAGGGAAAAGCAGGAATGGAGAATAATTGCTTACAGACTTGTGATTTCCTTTTTGACAGAAGGAAAATGTTCCAAAATTAGAAGTGTTGGTAGCACAACTGAATGGATAGATCAAAAATTCCTGAGCTGTACATTTTAAAAGGGTGAATTTTATAAAGTGTAAATTACATTTCAATAACAATGTTATATAAGAGCCAAACAACAAAAGAAAATATACAATATTTTCCATTGCTATGAAGTTAAAAAATAGAAAGCGATATGTATAAAGGTAGTGATAAAAGTAAAGGAGAGCAAGACCTCGCTAATAAGGAAGTCAGGGGAAGGGATATTTTCAGGAAAGAGAGAAGGGTATGTGGCCAGAAAGTGACACAAATGAGGCTTCTGCAGCCTTATTACAATACCTGCTTGTCTAACCCATGGGGATGGTTACCTAGTATTCATTACTGCAGTGCTAATAAGAAATGGCGTAAGCTATAAAAGAAACAGGATCACATGATTACTGATAGCCCAAAATGACTCATCCATCTCTTGAGAATTTTTCCCCCCTCACTGGAGAAGTCTTATTCATTTATTTATTTATTTATTTTAATAAATCAGATCTTAAAATATGCATCCTAGTGGCTTTTCTCTATTTCTATTCACTTATTTACCACACCCTGTGCCCTGAGAGCCTCTTCACAGGATCCATGGCACCTTGACCCCCCAATACAATGGAGTAATGGTAGCAATCGACAAAAGATCAGTGTGGGGACAGAGGACTTAGGAAAGTTACTTCTTTTGACCTTTCCCTGCTCCCTCACAGTTTTCACAGAAATTCTATATTCTATACAACTCCTGTCAGGCAGCCCTTCTCAGGTTGTAGCTCTCAATAAAATCCTACTAACACACTTTTCTTTACTTACCCCTGGAACTAAGGTGACATTCTCTTTCTACTGTTATGAGTCAATACGCACTTCAATATTATCTGTTGGTCTCCTCAATCCTGCTCACACCTCTGTAAATAGTTTATTGAAAAGTCTTAAGAAAAACCAACCGAATTATGATACAGCTCCTGCTTGGTCTTTAGTTGCTACAACATTAACCAGAACTTTCAAACTTCTGATCTAACCTTTATTAAATCTTCTAGTTATTTTTGACATGATCAATCATTGCAAAAGGTTGAGAAATAATCTATGAATTATGTAGTAAAATCACACCTTATAAATAACTCACATCCTCCAAGTGAAGTATTGCTATTCTTTTTTACCATATTAACAAGATAACTGTATACATTTCTGCATCCCTCTTGTTTAAGAAAAGGTTCATAGGGCGGCTCCTGTGCCTCAAAGGAGTAGGGCACCAGCCCCATATGCCAAAGGTGGCAGGTTCAAACCCAGCCCCGGCCAAAAACTGCAAAAAAAAAAAAAAAAGAAGAAGAAGAAGAAGAAAAGGTTTATACTTACATGAGAGTTACTATTTATGTGTGGCTATATGAATATTTTAGTAAATTATTTTATTATCAGTAATTTTAAAGAACACATTATAGCATTTCTTATTATGCTTAGAGCTTTTAGTACATTCTACTTTTCAGGAAAGAGAGAAAAGTCTAAATCATAAATCACAACATGTATTGGCTTTTCATAAAATCTAACCTGTATGTAACTGTATCTCCTACAGCACTCTTGCTACAATGGTTGAATCATAACCAGGGTCTTTGATTTTCAATGCTAGTTCTTGACCCAAATAAGTTTCTGGATCTTTTGGATAACAAAAACACACCTGCAGTAAAATATTCTATAGGTAGCTAAATTGGCAAATCAGGAAATTGTATACATTACTCAGATATAAGAAAAATATAGATAGTCAAGAGAAAAGTAAATGTCTCTATAAAAAATAAAACAGAAATTGTATGTAGTGTGAAAAGTCTTTTACTCTCATGAAAAAGTTTGAAGTACCCTGGTCCCAAGGACAACAGTAGAAGGGATAAGTATAGAAAGATAAGAGCACAGCTGATCAGGTTAGTGCCTGCCATACCATTATTTCAGTACCATTTTATTACATTACATATGATATACAGTGCTTATATAGAACTTTGTTTACTATAATTATAATTACAGAATTATTATCAAGTAGAATGATATAAACAGTATATACTCTATATTCAACACATAGTCTTTGATGTAAGGGTCTTCAACAGAATTCAGACCTAATCAGAAGGCGAATGGTAGAGTTTCCTTTTCCAGAGTTCAGTCTGAATTAACTTGGAAACCAAATAGATAAAAGTGAAAGAAAACTATTCTGGCAATTCTAAAAACCCATTTGCTTTGGTAAATAACTGAGTTAATTCTTTCTAAAGGTACTAGGGAAGAGTTAACTAAAAATAACTTATAAGGAGTGATGCATAAACCTTAAGACAATTATGTTTTTAAATTACTCATATTCTTTTCATTATTTAAAAATATTAGGGGAGTGCATATGTTCTTGTTACATGAATACATTGTATAATGCTTAAGACAGGGATTTCAGTAGGTTCTACACCAGAATAGTGTCAATTATACTGATAGGTATGTTTTTGTCCCCCACCTCTCTCCCACTGTCCTCCAGTTTTGGTTTCAAATGTCCTTTACATTTCTTTGTCCCTATGTATTCCCATCATTTACCATTTATTCCCATCTCAGTTATTAGTGAGAACATATAGTGTTGGGTTTTCAATTCCTGAGATACTTCCCTTGGGATAACAGTTCCATATAAGAGGCTGGCAAATGACATTATTTCATTCCTTTTTATAGCTAAGTGGAACTCCATGGTGGGTATGTGTGTGCATGTGTGAGTGAATGTGTCTGCATCTGTATGTGTGCACACCACATTTTCTGTATACAGTAATGAATGCGTAGGTACTTAGGTTGATTCCATATCTTTGCAAATATAAATCATTTGTGATAAAAATCAAGCACAAAAATCACATTATAACAAAGACATCTGTGCCAGAATGTTCATTGCAGCCAATTCATAATTGCTAAGTCATGGAAGAAATCTAAGTGCCCATCGATTCAAGAATGGATTAATAAATTGTGGTACATGTATACATTGGAATATTACACAGCCTTAAAAAAGATGGAGACTTTACCTCTTTCATGTTTACATGGATGGAGCTGGAACATATTCTTCTTAGCAAAGTATCTCAAGAATGGAAGTAAAAGTATCCAATGTACTCAGCCCTACTATGAAGCTAGTTTATAGCTGTCGTATGAATGGTATAACCCAACTGTAACACAAGAATATGGGGAAAGGGGAAAGGGTAAGGAAGGGAGAAGGAATGTTGGGGCAGAGGGAGGGTAATTGGTGGGGCCACACCTATGGTGCATCTTAGAAGGGTACAGGCGAACCTTGCTAAATGCAGAATACAAATGTCTTCATATAATAATGGAGAAATTGCCAGAAAGGCTATGTTAATCAGTTTGATGAAAA
>CAUYON010171854.1:0-14416 GCA_963573935.1 Arctocebus calabarensis
CACCCAGGCTAGCAGGTTCAAACCCAGCCTGGACCAGCTAAGCAATAATGACAAATGCAGCAGAAAAATAGCTGGGCATCGTGGCACCTGTAGTCCCAGCTACTTGGGAGGCTGAGGCAAGAGAATTGCTTAAGCCCAAGAGTTGGAGGTTGCTGTGAGCTGTGATGCCACAGCACTCTACCGTGGGCAATGTAATAAGACTCTGTCTCAAAATGAAAAAAATTCACCATAGAAAGGGATAACTGACCTATGGGATTGAACCTAATCCCTGAGTTCTTTTCCTTTATAATCTCAGCCACCATCAAGGGCTAGCTGGTAGCAGCATGAAAAGATGCTCAACAGCTTCAGTCATCAGAAATAAAAAGCAAATCCACAGTGAGAGACTGAGAGATGACTTCACAGCCACTAGGATGGCCATAATCAGAAAGATAGATAATCAAAAGTGTTAGCAAAGATGTGGAGAGATTAAATCTCTCATAGAACTACACGTAGGAATGCAAAATGGTGTGGCAGCCTTGGAAAATGGACTAACAGTTCTTCAGAAAGTTACACATAGAGTTACCGCGTGACCCAGTAATTCCATTCCTAGGTGTATGTCTACGAGAACTAAGAACATGTTCACACAAAACTGTGTATACCGATACCCAGAGCAGCAGTATAGACAGAGCATGGAAACAACCCAAATGTCCACCCACCGAAGAATCAACAAAATGTAGTGTATCTGTCGTCTAGATCATTACCCCGCCATAAAAGGAATGAAGTGAACCTGAACTATGCATGAACCTCAAAAACTCTCCACAAAAACTTCTCCAACTAGAAGAAGCCAGACTCAAAATCCATATAGCATCTGATTTCATCTATATGAAATGTTCAGCATAGGCAAATCCAGGACACATTAGCGGTTGCCTGGGGCTGGGGTACAGGATGGGGAATGAGAGCTCACCACTTCTTTTCAGGATAATGACAACATTCTCAGATTTGATAGTGGTGATGATGGGACAAATCTGTGAATACACAAAAAGCTACTGACACGCGTACTTTAAAAGGGTGAATTGTATGGTACGTGAATTACATCTTAATGAAGTTGTTGAAAAAGAGAATGTCCTTGTTTTTAGGTCAGATACTCTGAAATATTTAGGAGTTCAGGGTCATTATGTCTTATAACTTTCTCTTAAATTGTTTAAAATGAGAAATAACGTGTATGCACATAGAAATAAATCAAATTACAAAGCTGATGGGGGAAAACTGTTAACAATTGGTATCTCTGAGCATTCTCCTTATTGCTCTTGAAACCGGCATTGATTTCCAAACTTTTAAACATTCCGAAATAAATCTTTTATTTAAATGCAGTGAAATTTGTTACACAAATAGTGGAAATGATTTTTTTTTTCAGTTTATAAAAGCTTCATTTATGTAGAACTTTCTACTGCAGCTCAATTCAAAAACCAGCATTTATACTGGGTCCCTTCTGCGGGCCAAGCAACATGCTCAGGGTTAGAAACCCGAAGACAATAAAGGTAAATAAGTCTGTTCCTCTAAAAAGCCAGTTGTTTAAAGAGAAGGATTCACCGGACACCTTAGTGCAGACCTCGTGCGCCAGATGTATCTAATTGTTTTGTTCAGGTGTGCAGGTGTGAGTCTCCTTTCCGATGCCGATCACCACTCCCTGCTTCTTTCTTTGTCACCTCCTCCTCTGCCTCCTCTTCTGCTTCCAGTATTTGACTTGCCACAGCAGAAACCTCAATTTTAAAAACCTTCAGACAAAAAGCCCTCCAGGAGGAGACGAGGGACTATGCAGTCTGAGCTCAGGCAGCAACCCTGGGCTCTTTTGTTGGGGCAGACACCGTGGACATTTGCTCTTGACTCTCTTCAGCAGACAACAATCTCTCAAAGTGGCTGACCAGCCTCAAAGCAAGCCCAGACCCCAGAACAAGTTCTCGGGAGATGTAACATTCCGTGTACTCGTAATTGAATACTGATTAGTAACTTTGCCTAAAACCTCTTGTCACTGTGATCATATTCAAAGCAAGGGTGGCAATGGAATGTTTTCTGGAGCATATGATTTCAACATTTATTTCATGTCATTCCATCTCAGCTTTCAATGATGGAATTCTCAGGAGACAGTAAACAGATACCTTTCCCCCTTGTTTACTGGATCACCAGAGTGATGCATCTTCATAAATATTTACCTCTTTCCAAATTCCTTCTGATGGGCATGAAATATAAACAATTAAGCTTTGCGTCAAGCTGTGTGGAATAGGTAACTTGATATTGGTGGGGCTATGACAAAGGTTAAGTATCAGGCATTATAGTTTGCCTCTCTTTTCAGATCTGAAAACTGAGGGATAAAACACATTAGAGTGATGATTTCCACTTCTCCAAGTTAGGGACTTGGAGCATGGGAAATACAGACAGGGCAGAAAATGTCACCAGAGCAGTCATCAACAAAGCACAACTCGGAAGGCCACGTCCTGCCTGCAGCCTGTTTTTGTACAGCTTGCAAACTAAGAATGGTTTTGACATGTTTAGCCATTACAAAATAAAGAGGAAGGTGATATTGAGGCTATAGAAGGATAGCAAAGCCTAAAATATTTGCTATCTGGCCCTTTCCAGAAAAAAAAAAAAAAAAAAAAAGAACCGGAGTGCCATAGAATAAAGATGGAGCCAAAATGCCCTCTGCTAAAGATAACGTTGATGGCACTGACATTTCCAAAGAGAAAAATTGAAGCAACTCACTTAGACAGACTAGATGGAAGAACTAAGGGGGGACGTGTAATCATACTCATTAGCTATGGACCCTACTTGTCACATTGGCAGCTGGTAAACTGCATGTAAAAAGATGCTTTCTCGCTGCTGTAGAGGGAGAAGGAACTCTCCCCCACACACCGCCATCACATATTCCTCCCCCATCCTGGTAGCAGTGGTCCTGTGGCCACTAGAGAAAACGGCCTGCTGTCTGTCACCTGACCATCTTCTTTTCTGCAGGCAAGAGTCCCAGATGGAACAATTCCAGCGCTCCAGTAAAAGCCCATGCCTCCCAGAGCCTCCATACACCAGTTAGACCTGCAGCCATTTGTCTACTTAATTGCTCTGGTCTGAAAGGAAAACAAAACTCTCCTGTCTCCCAAAGGCTGAAAAGATTATATCCCGGGATAGACACCTAGGTTGCCTCCAAAGATGCCTGGGAGAACAGAGGTTTAGCTTTTCTGCCCTAAAATCTGAGTCTCTTGGGACTACCAGGAACCTGGGGGACTTTGGTTGCACAGCAAAGGGGTGGAATTGGGATCCCTGTGCTTTATGTTTCCGAGGACAGCCTTTCAGAAGGGAAGAGGGGCCGCTACCTTCTTCCCCTTGATAAGCAGAGCAACATAACTCTTCCTTCCCCTCACCTGTGCACATGGGCCGCTTGTGTAGGGCAGACCCCCGTGGGCCCTTACAAGTTGCCCAAGGGTAAGTACCGAGGTGAGGGCTGACATTCACTGAGTTCTAACAGGAAATAACAGATTACTGAGCTGTAATAACAAATCTTGTCTCTGATGCGGAACGCCTCATTTATGCATTTAGGATAAAATGAATAAGGATGATTGTTAGAAACCCTACTGACACCTTTTAATTGTCTCTCTTTAGTCATTGTAGTAAGGATTTCGCCTTTATTGTGTCTAAAAAACCCCAAATTCTGCTCTTTACTCCTAACTTGGGTTAGAAGCCTTACTTCCAACCTTAGCTTAGGTTATATTCAGTGGAAAAGCCCAAAGCAAAGATGGTTTTGAGACATTTTATACCTAAAGTTTTTCTATCCCATTATAAAGAATCTTTTTTTCCTCAGTTTCCGGAGAGATTACTAATGTAAAGATGAATACATTATCAGTAATCCTGACAGCAGATTTTTTAAAGAAGAAAATATTGTTTCTTTCCTTAAATATGAACACTACGGTACACCCTAGGTCTCCTTGGTCAACTATAAGAACTATAAAAGCAGTGACACTGGAATCAGGAGGTAAACTTTCATTGGAATAATGTTCCCATCTATGGGCTTTTAATTTTCTCTTTTAGAGATGGGGGTCTCACTGTATTTCCCAGGCTGGATTTGAACTCCTGGGCTCAAGTGATCCTCTATCCTCCTGTCTTGGCCCCCTAAACACCCCTGTCCCAAGGAAAGGGCTTTTTAAATGTTAGTTTTCTTTTTAAAACAATGCTTTCCTTTTCTGGGAGAAACTGAAAACCAATAGGAAATAAGTAATCGATTATAGAAATAGTCTCTAAATGTGCTTTGTGTCCCTCCAGGAAAAAAAAAAAAAAAAACCAATAGGCTGTTGGTGTTGGCACGCAAGGCAATGAGAATAGCAATGAAGTTTTCATAAACTGATACAACCTTTGAGTCTCTAATAGGATTCTCAGGCCAAAGGCAGTCAGGAGCCAAACATGTACCCTGAGCCTGTATTCAGCCACCTTAAACTACCCAAACATAGCAGCTTCCTTATTCCAGAGATGACTAGGTTCTTTCTGAAACTGAGATGAATTCTTAAGCCCCTCCTCTCTGAACCTCTTACTGTAATAACAATTGCTGTCGCTTTTGATGAGCCAGCTCCATGCCCAGCCTTCTAACCTATGTTATCTTTAATCTTCATAACAACTGAATGAGATCATTATTATTATTCTTGTTGTATGGGTGAAAACCTGGGGATAAAGAACTTAGTTGTTGATGAGGATGAGAATGAGCCAAGGTGGAGACAGATGGCCATGCTCTTCCCTTCATACCCCTTTTGTTTGGAATTTTCACTGTTAGAATATCACCTAGCTAAACCAGGACATGGGCTTACTGGTTTGTGTTGCTTACTTTTTTAAGATAATTAATTGGTGAAACATCAATAATACAGCCATTCAAAACATTTTGGGGTTCTAACAGAATATAACATAGTATAATGACTCAACAGTCAACAATGCAATGTAGCAACAATGGAACAGCAAATGTAGAAAGTCAGCTGGGTAACTATACAAAAAAAGTGGGAATCTCATCCCCTACTTCACACTGTACAGAAAAATCTTTCACAAGTAGATCTAAATGTGAAAAGTAAGTCAATACATGTGTAAAAGATAACATGGAAGAATATATTTATTGCCTTAAGGTAGGAAAACTGTTCTTAAATAGGACACAAAACATTCTAACCTTCAAATAAGAGATGGATTAAGGAAAAGACAGTCATCGCAAGAAACAAACTCAAAAGAGTTAAATAGGCTCTTCACAAGAGACCAATAAACACACACAAGATGCCAAGGGTACATTGAACTTTATTAAAGGTTTCCCACCTGCTATAAAAGCTGAAATTTAATAGAATCACAGTACTTAAAGTTGGCAAGGACATGGAGCTGCTTGAGCTTTCATATGTTGCTGGTAAAAGTATAAATTGGCTCAGTCGCTTTGGAGAACTGTTGGTTAATGTCCTGTACATGTGACACAGCAATTCCACTTCTATCTGTCCTGTAGAAACATGTACACGAGACGTACAAAAGGCCTACATAAGGATGTTCACTTAAGGATTATTCATAAGAGCCAAAATTGGAGCCAAAAATCCAAGTGTCTACCACTAGTAGAGCCGGAAACACAATCTGGTTATAGTCATTCAATGGAATATTATGCAGAGTGAAGATTAATGAACCATATACAGCACAACCAAATCTCATAAACATAATTTTAAGTAAAAAAGAAACAACACAATTAATATCATATGATTTCATTAATTGGAAGTTCAAAACCAAACAAAACTGTTTGTGGTATTGGAATGAGGATTTGATTACTTTTAGAGCAGAGGACGGGGGTAACTAGGGATGGGGTAAACTCCTCATGGAGTGCCCAGAGGTTCTGGGTCATGCTCGGGGTGGCATGTGGCCTCTGTGACCCTTCTCCAAGCTGTACACTTACAATGTGTGCACTTTGTGGCAGATATGATATTTTTCACAAAAATGTTTCTTAAAAGCAAAAGACAGGAGACACACATTGCATGGAGAAGGAGGTGAAGGATGTAAACAGAGGCCAGGAGGGAGATGAAGACAGACCAAAACAATCATGGGTCACTGGCACTCCGGAAAGTGAAGCACCAGCCACTGACACTCAGGGACAAAGAAAGCGGACACGAGTGAGGAGAGAAAAGTAGGCAAACTCTGTTTTTAAAGATGAAGAGCAAGTTGTCTGGAAGCCAAGAAGATGGACTGTGCAAACTGTCACCAAGAGGAGGAAAAGAAAGGAAATAAAGGGTGGCTGAGTGGACGTGCAAATCACCATTTATGGAGCGCTCACCTTGTGTCAGACCCAGTTAGTGGTTATTAGAGAACCTCAGGTTAAAGAAAAAGGTGGGGGAAGCAGAAGAGAAGAGTAGTTTTGATTTTCTGAAGTGGTCACGTGGCAGACTGAATCTAGGCAGCCTCGAGTACTCATCCCACACGCAGCCGGCCCAGCAGGTGAAGTCCAGCTGGCTCCCACACCTAAGGCAAAAACACAACACAAGAGAGACCAGCTGCCTCTGAAAGAGCTTGCCTCAAACTCCTCTGGCAAGGGTTATAGTTGCTGCTAGGGCTGTCATAACAAATACCACAAACCAGGTGACATAGAACAACAGGGGTGACAGGCTCACAGCTCTAGAAACCAGCAATCCGGGGTCAGGGTGCCAGCGGGCCCGTGCTCTCCCTGATGGCTTGAGGAGGACTCATCCTTTGCCTGTTCCTGCTTCTGGCATTTGGACCATGGCATTCCTTGGTTTGTAAATGCTGCACCAAGCACGTGGCCATCTTCTGCCCACCTGTCACGCCATCTTCCCTATACATGTCTTCACAGGGCCATCTTCTGATGGCCTTGCAACAGGACACTCATCACACTGTCCGACATGAGGTAAGCCCTCAATAAACATTGATTCACTGATCCATTCATCTTCTTTCTTTCATTGATGGTTAGGGGCCCACCCTCCTCCACCCAGTATGACTTCATCTCAACTAATCACATCTACAACTACCCTGTCTTCAAATAAGGTCACATGCTAAGGTACTGGGGAGCTGGCTTAAAGTGCCAATACTCTACTTCAATATATCCTCTGGGGAGGACAAATCAACCCATAACAAGGGTATGCACAGGGGCGTCACAAATCCATGACCAGACCTTCTCTAAGGAGCAGCAGCAGTGGGAGGTGAGCACAGGGAAGGCAGGCCATCTGTACAGCTTGTTCCCTGAGCCATGCTGAAGGTTTCCAGCTCTTCTCGCCCAGTGTGCATGCCGATATTTGAAGACCAGGACCCACTGAACCCCGCGGTAGATAAAGCAACTCGCACGCTGTCTCAGTTCAGGCTATTCTTGTGTTCCAGTTGCTGTGACTATGTAAGAATTATCCCAAAACCTCATCCTATAAACCACTATTATACTACGGATTCTGTGGTCATGAATTTGGGCAGTCACGGTGGGAGGTTCATCTTCGTTCGCAATGCCTGGGGCCTTAGCTGAAAGGCTCAAAGACTGGGGACAAGGTCACCCGAAGGCTTACTCATTTCCAGACAGGTCTTGGAGAGGATGCCAAGCAGGATCTTGGCTGTCAGAGGGAACAGTCCAGTATTCATGTTGCCTCGGCCTCCTCATGAAGGGTGACTGGGTTCCCAAGATAAGCATGCAGATGGGGGGAGGGGACAAGTGGCGTACATGGCCTTCATAACCTAAACTCAGAAGTCGCTGACAGAGCCGGTCTATATTTAAAATTTTGATATTTTGTTTACCATAGACTCTTTGCAGTAACTTTGATTTATTAAAATATTGTTTGCCTCTAACACTGAGTTTTTTAGCATACCCTGATGTGCTGTGCCCAAGGAGGGGGCCACACTCACATTGCCCCAGTCTGGACCAGTCTGGTGCCAGCTCCAACACACTCTACTGGTTGGGCCCTCCCACAGGCCTACCCTCTTCCAGGGAAGGGACAAGAGGCTTCAGTTCTCAGTGGGAAGGGCAAGACTCTGAAAGGACACAGGGCTGAGAAATACTAGTGTGGCCATTTTGAAGCACATGATCCACATGCAGTGAAGCAAAACAAAGGACTCTGACTTACCTGACAAATACAGTGGGTAAGGTGATTCCGAAATCCAAAAGAGCAAAGGTCAGTAATGATATCCACAATGACAAGATTTTACAACTTTCCACAGGCTTTGTCTTAGGAAAATTTCCGTTGACTGTATTGTTTCAAAAAAGTAGCCATTCCCGGCTCTGGCTCCTGTGGCTCAAGCAGCTAAGGCACCAGCCACATACATCTGAGCTGGCGGGTTCAAATCCAGCCCGGGCTCACCAAATAATGACCACTGCAACCAAAAATTAGCCGGGCGTTATGGCAGGCGCCTGTAGTCCCAGCTACTTGGGAGGCAGAGGCAGGAGAATCACTTGAGCCCAGGAATTGGAGGTTGCTGTGAGCTGTGATGCCACAGCACTCTACCCAGGGTGACAGCGGGCATTGTGGTGGGCGTCTGTAATCCCAGCTACTTGGGAGGCTGAGGCAAGAGAATCGCCTAAGCCTGGGAGTTGGAGGTTGCTGTGAGCTGTGTGATGCCACGGCACTCTACCGAGGCTGATAGAGTGAGACTCTGTCTCTAAAAAAAAGCAGAAAAAAAACAAAAAAATTAGCCATTCCCTTTCAGTGGTTCTCACCCTTCCTAATGCTGCAACCCTTTAATACGACCCATAGGTTGAGACCTGCTGCCTTAGATGTTCTGTTACAAAACAATGATCAGTAAAGCCCTCTGTGAACTGGATCCGTTCAAATTGAAAATCTTGTGTTTGAGAAAAATATTTCTTTCAGACATAGCAAGTATTAAAAAGGAAAATCACCCTTTGTTCCTTGGGAAACCACCTTCATCATTGTGATTTATCACGTAACATGGTATAGATTTATCTCTTTTTAAAATAGAAAATGAGAGCTTATTTGTGTTGGCAAAACACGAGACTTTTCAATAGGCATTCCAGAGATTTGTATTCAGTTGCCCATGGGAGAACCGGAGATATTTTGTAGAATAACATCTTCTACTCATTAGATATATTTTAAAGTGATCTTGTTACTTTCGAATGGAGTTCTCTTGCCATTCTTTATAAATAGGAAAGGTTGAGTTTAGAACATTAAGAGAAGCAAAATGTCCCTTGGTAGTTGAAGGAAGAGGAGAAAAAGAACATTGAGGAAAACAACTTGAAAACTAAACCTAAACAAAATACGTACGCACTTAAGTTTTATCTATGTGTCAGGAACTGGAGAGGGTAGGAGATTTTACCCTATTTGGAAGCCAACAAATTAGCCTGTAACAATTGTACAGAGGCTTCCATAAGATAAAAGGCTTCTGTGTTAGAGGAAAAGCAGGTTTGTTACTCCCAACAGTGGCAGGAGTCCGAGGACTGGCGTGATAAGCCGGCTCCCCAAGTCCCAGTTCCACAGGGGACGTGAAGCGGGCCCGAAGGCCCTGGCTCGTGTGCTGGGTTGTGTCATTTGAGAGGAACCCTGGGCTTAGGGAACCTGAATGTTTTCAAGGGAGCAGTAAACATCCCTGTCCCTTGTTCTAGCTCTATTTTCCAAGACTGTTCCCTACCCAAGCTTCCTTGGAAAGATAACCTGAAACAAAGAATGCTCATTACCTTGGCTTGCAGGAAGTGCCTAAGACAGGAGACCCACAGAGAATTATCTCCCAACACCGTACGAACTCAGAAATGTCTGGCGTTAGTTAGAAGGTGCAAATATCTATCTTGTATATTCTAATACGGCATCCTCTGGCTAATTAAATGTAAATGAATTAAAAGCAATAAAATTTAAAATTCAGTTCTTCAGTTGCACTAGCCATATTACAAGAGCCCAAAAGTCCCAAGTAGTTGTTGGTTACCGAATCGGGCAGCACAGATACTGAACACAGAACGTCCGTCTGGACAGCCCTGGATACAAGCCAATCAGTCAACCACGGAAGTGGAAATATATATGCCATTCAGTTAATCAACCACATTTAATTAACCCTTTCATATTCTAGGGGGAAAATGCTACATCAATTTTGTTCCCTCTAGTCTTAAAGTCTATAGTGGAGCAAGGAAGATGGACTTTATCTAATAGAGAAGTGCAATAGTTAAATGAGTGATTATAATTTTTAAAAAAGAGAAGATAATGATGACTTTTCCAGGCAGCTGAAAGATCGTGAACTCACACGGCAGAAACAGTGGCATATTTTTTAAGAGACAGAGTCTTGCTCTATCACCCTGGCTGGAGTGCAGTGATGCAATCAGAGCTCAATCAATATAGCCTCAAACTCCTGGCCTCAAGCAATCAATCCTCCCACTTCAGCCTCCCAAAGGGCTAGGATTACAGCTGTAAGCCACCACACCTAGCCATATCTTAGAAATTTTAAAAACTGTAGAAATTAGGTGTAGAAAATAATACTAGATGAGCCAAGAAGAGACCATAGTCACCTGTGATTTTGTAGACCATGTTAAGAATTTCAGACTTAGTTCTAAGGGCACTAGGAAACTTCTGAAGGGCTTAAGGCAGGAAAGTGATACAATTAATATAACATTCTATAAAGAGATGAAACACTCCCTTTTATCATCTTCAAGTGACCTTTAAAGACCTAAGAGTGGGACAGAGCAGATTCTTTTGTTTTTTCAGACAGATCTTACTCTGTCACCCAGGCTAGAGTGCAGTGGCATCATCCTAATGCCCACTGCAGCCTCAAACTCCTGAGCTTGAGTGATCCTCCTGTCTCAGCCTCCCAAGTAGCTGGGACTAAATACATCATGCACCAACATGCCTGGCCTAGTGGCAAATCCCTGATGGCTGTTTCACAGGGTTGCATCAAGGGTGACTGAGCACCTACTTTAAGAAGAACTTTTTTTCTTTTATAAAGGAATTTATTTTGTTTTTTTTAAGTTGTCATGGATACATGATAATTTTACATATGCATTTATGAGATACGTGTGATATTTTGACACAAGCATGTAATGTACAATGATGAAATCTGAGTAATTGTGATATCCATTCTTATCACCTGTAGCCATTTCAAAGCATAAATTGATAGAACGTGGTAAATGAATTAAAGCAGAAAGTTACAAAGAAGGAGAAGATATGACTAACCAGCTTTCTCCTTGTAAAGTGTCACGTGTTTACCAGCACTGGGAGCACTAGGACAGCAGATTCGAAGGGGCTGTCGTAAATTCAGCTTGGAGACTGTCCAATTGGTTGGCAGTGCCCATCAGACGTCTATGGAGAAGCTGGGGAGCTGTCACTCAGAAGAGAGGTACAAGCTGGCTATAAATTAACAATATTGTCTACCCAGAGCTTTAACTGAAGCCAGGAGCTTGACTGAGGCTGTCTGGGCAGCAATCTAGGGTGAGGCTAGCAGAGGTCCCAGCACAAAAATCCCTGTTTTCAAGGAAACCATGGGGGATGTGGGCAGAGATTTGTGCAGGGAGAAAACAGAAGGCCCTATGAGAAACCAAACTGGCTATAAAATTTTTCAATTCTCCATGGCCTATTTTTCTTTGGGGGAGCCCATTGTTTCCCATAAAACAAACTATTAACTGGGAATCAGAACAGTATCAGTCCCAAAGATCTTGACAGAAAGACCAAGGGAGTTAATGGGCAGTGATCACCCCAGCCCAACAGCAGACACGCAACCGCTGTTCAACTGATGCATTACAGTTCAATCAAACTAACCTGTAGACAGAGGTAAAAGTAAAATTTTTTCCCAGGTTTGCCCAGGATGCATGGTATAACTGAAGGTTGCTTTTCTCAATATTTTAATATTACAGGTTTATTAGAGTTTGAAAAATCTAAAGGTAAAAATATAAGGACTTTTTGTTTGCTTACTCAGTGGAAGTCTGGTGTGTATATTTTGTATCACACAGCTTTTATTTTGAAAACATTTTTAAAAACCTTAAAATAATTTTGTACAAAGTACAATAAACAGAATATCTGTAACAGTGCACATTCAATCACACGTCCCAATGATAATTGGTGCCAATGGTATTTTCCATTACCTCTCTTCAGCCCACTAAAATGCCTGTTTTGCTCCAGATGCACTCAATAAATCCATCTCCCACTAACTCAATTATAAAACTCGTGTAACATAATCAAAAGCAGCTGGGATTTTTGTTGTTTTTCCAAAAATTGTTTAGCAGAATCCTCTAATTATATGTAGAGTATATGTTTTTGTTTGCAATCAAGATAAATAGAAAACGGAAACTGGAACCTGGCTCTAAGAACAAAACAAGACAGTTCTGCACCGCCGGGAACCATCACATAAACATTTTTCTCATGCCATTTCCATTCTGCGAACCCAACAGAAAGCATTCAAGGGAAAATCAAGAATTTATTTCAAAGGATGCGTGAACCCACATTGTCATCTTATGTACTAACTCTGAACAAGAGCTCTGCCTCTCCCAAAGCTTGTGTTGGAAGAGAAGAGGAAATAGAAAAAAACCAGAGGGAGATGAACCTGTCTCTGTGTCATGGGTCATCTTAGCTGCATTCAAAGGACACAGCAATTAGGGTAACAAGAGAGGGAATATCTGAGAATAGTCTGTTAAAAAAAAAGAAAAAAGGAATTCTCTGGATTTCAGTTCCCTTCCATGAGTACTTCTTCCCTTTCTCAGGCTCTCCTTGGAATGGTGAGGTCTATCCCAGCGTAGCCTCCCATATTCCCTGCCCTCGGCTTCCTTCCCCTGCAATTCAGCCTAAAAAGAATGAGGGTCCTCAAGCATTGTTTGTCTTCTAGACCAGTGGTCCCCAACCTTTTTAGCGCCAGGGACCAGTTTTATGAAAGATGGTTTTTCCATCGGGGGGGGGGGGGCAGTAGATTCTCATTAGGAGCGTACAACCTAGATCCTGCCCATGCAGAGTTTACGGAGGGTTTGTGCTTCTGGGAGAATCCAGGGCTACTGCTGCTGTAACAGGACACAGAGCTCAGGTTTTGGTTCAAGAGACGGGGAGCAGCTGTAAATACAGATGAAGTTTGCTGGCTTGCCTGCCACTCACCTCCTGCTTTGCGGCCTGGTAGGAACTGACCATAGAATGGTACCGGTCCAACTTCCCACTGGCCTTCTGAATCAAGTTGAAATGTAAATTAAGTCAAATTTCTTCTCCATATGGTCATATGAATGAGTATGAAACTTTGCCCAGTTCACAGGTCTTTCTCCTGGCCAGCTGAGCCCTGAGCTCACCACTAAGCCCTCTCCCTCATCCGCCTTTGCCTTCTCTCATTTTATCGCGTCTCTATCTCCACCTCCCAAATGACTAAAGTCATCCCCCTATGACTTAACGATACTACTTTTAGTTAGTGAGTAGCAGGGTACAGAATAGGATGTGTAGTATGATCCCATTTTTACTTTTAAAAACTGAAAAAATAGATAATCAGACATACATTAAAAAGGTACTGGACTCTGGACAATATTATTGTGAGGGGTGGTAATAGGGAAGACTTTAATTTTATCTTTTAGATATTCGTGATATTTAAACTTTGTATATATTTCTACATCTATAAGCATTAAAATAAAGAACAATTATTCCACAACGACATTCTCTGCAACATTTTATCAGATTACTCCTTTCGAACTCTGCTTGTTCTCGTGCCATCTATAATGCTTGTCATAGCCAGATGTTTTTCACCACGGTTTATGTGTACACAAGTATATGTGTTCCTTCCTTTTCCCCCTCTCCATTTCTTTTTTTTTTTTTTTTTGGAGACAGAATCTCACCTTGTTGCCCTCGGTAGAGTGCCATGGCATCATAGCTCACAGCAACCTCCAACTCCTGGGCTTAAGCGATTCTCTTGCCTTAGCTTCCTGAGTAGCTGGGACTACAAGCACCCACCACAACATCTGGCTATTTTTTGTTGCAATTCTCATTGCTGTTTTAGCTGGCAGGGGCTGGGTTCGAACACACCACCCTCAGGATATGGGGCCAGAGCCCTGCCCACTGAGCCACAGACCCCACCCCTTTTTTTCCCTCTTGTTATAACCCTCACCTCTACCTGATATTAAAAATCTGAAGATTAAGGTAAGTTTTACATCAGATAGTAGTCAAGACTGTCTACAACTAAAATACACAGACACTTATTTTATTCTACTATTAGCCCCTCCAAACTAGCTCTTGCTGACAGTCATTGCTGAATAACTAAGTGAAGATTGAGTTTAGTGATAAATGAATCACATTAGCTCTTGAGCTGACCTAAAACCTGCTTCGATACTTGTTCTTTCTTTGGTAGTTGTATATTTTCTCTGAAACATAAGCAAGATGTATTAAATTATACCAGTCTCATGAATTCCTGAGAAAACCTCTTTTTCTTTATCTTCAGCTATCAATAAAGTTACCAAAGCTAGATTTTCTTACTGATGATTCCAGTAATTCCTGACAACTGGTTGAAAACCTAGGAC
>CAUYON010171856.1:0-11350 GCA_963573935.1 Arctocebus calabarensis
TATATAGTGATCAAGAAAATGCCATGAAGGCTATCTGTAACAGTACGATCAAAACATTTCTGAATGTATATGAATCGTGCCCTATGATTGCACCAATGTACAGAATTATGATTCAATAAAATTATAAAAAAAAAAAAAATCCCAATTACTACATATACGTGTATGTTGCCTGAAGTTCACAATAACCTGCTTAAAGAAGATCAGCTTTATTAGTTCCAGTTTACAGATGAAGAAATCTCAGGTATTAAGTGACTTTCTCTTAGTATCACAATGGGAATTTTGGAAGACAAAGATATAAATCTTCCTCAGGAAATTAGAGGAATTCAAAAAGGTTAAGTAATTGCCCATAAAAAGAGTTAGGACTATACATATATCTCCCAACTTCCTGTCATTTTATTTCTTGACTACATAAACAGAGGACATTATGCTTGTCCTAGAGGACATTATGTTAAGTAAAATAAGCCAATCACAGAAAGACAATCTTACATGTTCTCATTCATACGTGGCAGCTAAATACCAAAAACAACTGATCTCATGTTGACAACAGCAGAATGATTACCAGAGGTTGACAAGTGTAGCAGGGAAAGGGGGATAAAAGTGGGGATGGGTACAAAAATATAGCTAGTTACCCAGAATGAACAATATTTGATGATACAATACAGAGTGGCCATAAAGTAGGGTGTGCAATATAAAATAGTGTAGAATTTAAACTGCACACGAACTTTATGGCCACTCTGTATAATGACAATTATAATCAACAAATTAGAATATACTTGAAAATAGCTAGGAATAGAATTGAAATGTTCCTAACAAAAAGAAATGATAAATGCCTGGGATGATAAATATCTCAGTTACCCTGATGTATCAATTCACATCACACCCTTATATCAAAATGTCACATGCACCCTATAAAAATATACAACTGGCCTGGCACAGGGGCTCATGCTTGTAATCCTAGCACTCCGGAAGTCAAGATGGGAAGAGTGCTTGAGCTCAGGAGTTTGAGACCAGCCTGAGCAAAAATGAGACCCTGACTCTACTAAAAATAGAAAAATGAGCTGGGAGTTGTGGTGAGCGTCAGTAGCCTCTGCTTCACAGGAGGCTGAGGCAGGAAAATTGCTCTAACCCAGGAGTTTGAGTTTGCTGTGAGCTAGGTATTCTAGCATGGGCCACATCTCAAAAATAAAAAAATACTTTGAAAAAAGTACTTTTTGTATCTATCTAGTCTATAAAAACACAGACACCTGCTACAAAAGCATTAGCCATATTTTAATGGTGTTATAACCTTAAGTAGATTAAACAGTAAAAACTATTTTATAATTCCACCATAATTTTTAGTAACTAAAAAGACTTGAAGATCTTCATGTCCAAAACAAAAAATGTAACACTGAATTAGAGATAAATACATGCAATTTTACTTAACCATTGGGTCTTAACCTACCATAAAAAGCCCTATATAGGTGATTCTTTCCAACTGTTTAAATAAATGTGATGACTTGTTAGTAAGAGAAAGATACAATCATCCTCACTATACAACATACCAAATCAACAATCTAATCACACTCTAAATCCATTAAAATAACCTAATAATTTTCATGACTATGAACATCTACATTTATTTTACCAAAAAAAAAAAAAAATCTTTTATTTCAGTTACGAAAGGAACTAGTATTTAAGTGAAATTGCTTAATATTTACTGAGAGATAACTGGCTCCAAGTCCCCTCAAATATATTGGTACTTGAAATTTAATAAAATTAAATAAAAAGATGAAGGATGAAAACTTTTGACTTACCACCCCAGATTCTGATCCTACTAAAACAAAAAAGAAGCATTTTCAGATAACAATACTATGGCTCAAACATATTGATTAACTACCAATTCTCCCTATCTTTTAACAAAAGGAAGTGGTTTATTTTGCATCCTGCAGTAATTTTAGGCTCTTTAGTAATTTCTAATGGGTAATATGTAAGCAAATCCATCCAAATCTCCTTTTTGACAAAAAGGCAAAAATCAGAAAATCTTTGTAAATCCACATCTCCCTTTTGTAAATCCAAATCTCCCTTTTGACTAGGCAAAAATCAGAAAATCTTTGTAAATCCACATCTAAGGGAAAACGTATTACCTAAATTCTAAATTATAAAATTAAAAACAAATTTATTTAAACCAAAATATTTCAAATGTTCACTTCTTTTTAAAGAAACATTGGAATCTATATACCATTCTGAGCTTCTTGACATCTTTTAATCCAGCCAATGAAATCAGCAGCTGTACCTAGGAAAGAAAAAACTGACTATAACATCATTCATCTGCACAACCTAACACATTCCTTCAACAAATACTTAGTAAATACCAAGTATGTTCCAGGCACTGTCCAAGGCACTGGGGAGTCAGCAGTGAATCAAACAAGACAAAAACACCTATCCTACTAGAGCTTATAGCATCTCTATTATAGCTATAAATATTCCAATAGATTCAAATTTTATTTCTCCTTTCTGAGAAAAAGTTTAATTTCGTTTTAACTACAGCTTCAACTTTACTAGTTTCCTAGACATAGATAAATTTCGTTTCCACCCACCTCCCTGCTTTTTGTTTTTTCTTGCTCTATTACCCTGCCATTGGTATCATCAAAGCTCAATGCAACCTCAAACTCATGGGTTCAAGTAGGTCTCCTGCCTGCCTCAGCCTCCCAAGTACCTGGAATTACAGGTACTAACAACCACATACCCAGCTAATTTTTCTATTTTTTTGTAAAGACAGGTCTTACTCTTGCTCAGGCCAGTTTCACTTGATCTTAGCCAAAAGGCCGAGAAGCGATTGGCCAGTTTCAAACTCCTGACCTCAACCAATCCTTCCATCTCAGCTTCCCAAAGTGCTAGGATTAGACCTCCTGCTCTTAAAGGAACTTCCTTTCATTTAACCAAATCAGATCTGATTCATATTCCTAGTATGCGATCAGTGTAGGGAGGAGTGGTAACTGGCAGCTGGGCTCACCCTTCAGTGAGGCAATGTTTTTTGTCTACTATTCTCTCAGTGGCTTCACTTGTTACCATTGCCAGGGATGCCAATGTCATCCCAATTGCCAAGTCAAGGGAAAATAAATGAACTGTACATTTAGTGATAGCAATATAAATATGCACATAAACATATGATTCACTTCTGAACACCCAGAACAATGATTATATCTAAACAATCACAGTGCACAGTAATTAACGTTAAGAAAAATATACTTGGGAGGCCAAGGCAGGAGGATCGCTTATACCCAGGAGTTTGAGGTTGCCATGAGCTAGGCTGACGCATGGCACTCTAGCCTAAGCAACAGAGTGAAACCGTCTCAAAAAAAGAAAAACAGAATAGAGCCAGGTGTGGTGACGCATGCCTGTAATTCTAGCACTTTGGAAGGCCCAGGCAGGAGGATCACTAGGAATCTGAAATCTGCCTGAGCAAAACACAGGTGAGGCCTGTCTCTACAAAAATTTTAAAGATTAGCTAGGTGTGGTGGTGCATGCCTGTAGTCAGGATGCTAAGGCAGGAGATCCGCTTGAGCCCATGAGTTTGAAGTTACAGTGAACTGCAGCTGTGCAATGCATTTCAGCCTGAGCAAATAGCACATCACTCTTTTAAAAGTAAATAAATAAAAGTACTCTAAATTTAAAAGTTGCCTAATTCAAGCTAAGTACAGGCAAGATTAATGTGAAAGAGCAATTAAAACAAATTTTTGTAATTTATAAAAAATTCAACTAGACAGACCTTAATTAAAATTTAAATATACTCTCATACATTATATATTTTAGTGGTAAACTATGGGGTGTTCCAAAAGTCAACATACATGGGAAAACAGGTATCTTAGAATGTATTCACGATGAATGAGAAAGAAGACTTGGTGTGTAGAAAGAGGTGGCCAAGATGTAGAGAATATTTTGTAAATAATGGTACATTTAGCTACAATTTTCCATCTTCCCTTATGTATGGTGACTTTGGGGACACCCTGGTACTGTATCAAAATCCTAGACTTGCATAACTTATTACTCAAATAATCTTAAAATAAAACCAAGTTTCTTATAGCACAAAGGAGGGGAAAGTAGTATTTTGAGTTAATGTTTCACTTTGGTAAAAATGAAAGCCTAACAGTTTAACCTAAATTTTTCTTGGAATTAAATTTAAAGATAGGCTTGGCGCCTGCAGCTCAGTACTTAGGGTGCTGGCCACATACACGGACGTTGGAGGGTTTGAACCTGACCTGGCCTTCTAAACAACATCAAATGCAACAACAACAAAAAAACATGTTGGGTATTGGGGTAGGCACTTGTAGTCCCAGCTACTTGGGAGGCTGAAGCAAAAGAATCACTTAAGCCCAAGAACTTGAGGTTGCTATGAGCTGTGATTCCACAGCACTCTACCCAGGGCGACACAGTGAGACTCTGTCTCAAAAAATAAATTAAAGATAAACTTGTTTTTATATTAAATATATCCTCAAAAGCAATTTTACCAAATGTCATCAGAAGGACATTTCTGAAATAATTCTAGAATAAATGTCAATGGCATGATTATGAAGACAGTACTCAAAGAAGAAATTTTGCCAGGAATTTTCTATTGCTCTTAAAAGCTAAGCGACAGGGTTTAAAAATATAGAGAATGAAATGACTCGTGTCTCCGCAAGGTTTTCAAATAACGATCATGGCACTATGAGACTCTTTAGGATTTGTTAAGACTGCAGATATGTGGCTCGGCGCCTATGGCTCAGCGGGCTAAGGCGCCAGCCATGTAAACCTGAGCTGGCGGGTATGAATCCAGCCTCGGCCCGCCAAACAACAATGACAGCTGCAACCCAAACAAAAATAGCCCGGCGTTGTGGCGGGCGCCTGTAGTCCCAGCTACTTGGGAGGCCGAGGCAGGAGACTCGCTTGAGCCCAGGAATTGGAGGTTGCTATGAGCTGTTAATGCCACGACACTCTACCCAGGGCGACAGCTTGAGGCTCTGTCTCAAAAAAAGACTGCAGATATGCTGTGTTGCTAACTGAACAGTCATGTTATAAATGCAATAACTTGGGATAAGCCAAGTCTGAGAACAACTCCTATTGCCCAGATCTTTTCCTTCCTAATTCATGGCTTCCATTTGCACATGTGGGTCTAAAATCTTTTCTTTTGAACAGGTTATACAGCAGAACAGAGCAGTATGTAGCAAATTTTTAATTTTATTTTTTGCAAATTTAAAAAATTTTTAGTATACAATACTGGAGAGCAAGGTCTTGAACCAGATACATTTTTGCTGTGGGAGATTGTTGTGTGTATTACAGAATCTTTAGTAGCATCCTTGACTTCTACTCACTAGATGTCAGTAGCACATCTCCCACCCACCAGTCACCAACCAGTACTGATAATTAAACATCTCTTCGGGCATTGCCAAAGTCTCCAGGAAGCAAAATAGTTCCCAATTCAGAACCACTGCTTTAGAGAATCACAATAACATTCTGTCATAACATAAAGATAAACTGAGAATACATCAAAATTATGCAGTTTACCTTTTTATTTTTTATCAGAGACAAGGTCCTGCTATTATAAGGCCCTGATCAAAATTCGCTGCAACTGCCAACTCCTAGAATCACCTCAGCACTCTTGAGTAGCTGTGCCACCATGCCCAGATAGCTTTTAAGTATTTTTGTAGAGACAAGGTCTTGCTATGTTGCTCATCCTTGCTTTTTCCAAAATATAATTATATAAAAGAATTACAGAAGGTTGGGGTATTTTTGTTTGTTTTGTTTTTTGGTCTCAAGTAATCTTCCTGTCTTGGCCTCCCAAAGTGCTGGAATTATACACGTGAACCACCACATCCAGTCTGTAATTTTCCTATGAGGTTACTCATAGACTTTTATTATTTTGCAGATTTTTATTTTATTTCATTTAGAGACACAGTCTTGCTTTGTTACCCAGACTGGAGTGGTATTATCACAACACAATGTAACCTCCAACTCCTGGGACCAAGCTGTCCACCCATCTCAGCTTCCCAAGCAGCTAAGACTACAGGTGCACGCCACCATGCCCAAGTAATTTTTTATTTTTGTAAAGATAGGAATTTTCTATGTTGCCCAAGCTGGTCTCAAATACCTGGCCTTGAGCAATCTTCCCACCTAGGCCTCCTAAAGTGCTGGGATTACAGGTGAGAGCCTCTGCACCCAGACATTTACAGATTTATTTAAATACTTAAAATCTCGGCGGTGCCTGTGGCTCATTGAGTAGGGCGCTGGCCCCATATACCGAAGGTGGCAGGTTCAAACCCAGCCTCGGCCAAACAGAAAAACAGAAAAATAGCCGGGCGTTGTCGTGGGCGCCTGTAGTCCCAGCTACTTGGGAGGCTGAGGCAAGAGAATCGCTTAAGCCCAGGAGTTGGAGGTTGCTGTGAGCTATGTGACGCCACGGCACTCTACCGAGGGTGATAAAGTGAGACTCTGTCTCTACAAAAAAAAAAAAAAAAAAACAAAACATTATAATACTTAAATCTCAAGTTTTTATACATATGCCTTGATATCCATGTTACTATAGTAATTTTCACATATTCGTCTAAAAATGACATTAACAACTCACAATAGTCTCAGAATTCCGTGTTTCTTCTGTACCCACTCATAATTTTCACCCTAACTTACACTTCACCCCTCCATAAAAGACTACTTTGTAAGACTTCCTATTTTAGCAATCTCAACTTAAACGAACAGACTTCTGCACAAGAAGGCATATTAAATTTTCACTTCTCCATTAGAAAAAAAAACAAAGTCAAACTAAATGGAAACATTAAGTGTTCAAACAGTTTTTAGCTTCTAACGGTAAATCTATGATTCAAATGCCCCCCTTCCACCACTCCGTCACCCGGCCAAAGACTAATTTAATCAATTTCAAGTGATCTCGAATTCTGCAATGTGTCACTACAATGAGAAAAAGGTGGGTTCCTACAATTATCTTGAGATTAACAGAATTAAGCCATGGTATTTAAGACAGAAACAGTAGTAGAATTAAAGTATAATTCTAATACTTACTGTCTAACTTCCGTCCTTCTGTAAAAGTTTCTAGAGCAGCAGCATAGTTTTTTTCATGGTATTCAGAAATCCTATGTGAGCATATTAAAAACAAATTAACATATATATGTGATCATGAAAAATAGCCTTCTTTCTAAATAAAAAAAAATTTAGTATTTTCTATTGTTAAAAGAAAAAAATTACTATTACTATTTTTTTTTTTTTTTTTTTGAGACAGAGCCTCAAGCTTCTCACTCTGGGTAGAGTGCTGTGGCATCACAGTTCACAGCAACCTCCAACTCCTGGGCTTAAGCGATTCTCTTGCCTCAGCCTCCCAAGTAGCTGGGACTATAGGCGCCTGCCACAACGCCCAGCTATTTTTTGCCTGTTGTTGTCATTGTTACTTGATAGGGCTGGGCTGGATTTGAACCTGCCAGCTCTGTGTATGTGGCTGGTGCGTTAGCCACTTGGGCTGCAGGCACCGAGCCAGAAAAAAATTATTTTACATACGTGTACATGTTAATAAGCCAAGAGATTTTCTAAAATAGTGTAACATCTAGTGTAATCTCCATTAAAATTCATTTGGGGGGTTGACTTCAGAAAGAATCTGACTTTAATTATATATCCTTGCTTTTTCCAAAATGTAATTATATTGTAAAAGAATTACAGAAGAATTTTTTTTTTTTTTTTTTTTGAGACAGAGCCTCAAGCTGTCCCCCTGGGTGGAGTGTCGTGGCATTACAGCTCACAGCAACCTCCAGTTCCTGGGCTCAAGCGAGTCTCCTGCCTCGGCCTCCCAAGTAGCTGGGACTACAGGCGCCCACCACAACGCCCGGCTATTTTTGTTTGGGTTGCAGCTGTCATTGTTGTTTGGCGGACCCAGGCTGGATTCGAACCCGCCAGCTCAGGTTTACATGGCTGGCGCCTTAGCCCGCTGAGCCACAGGCGCCGAGCCCAGAAGATTGTTTTTTGAGAGAGGGTCTCCCTCCCTCTGCCACCCAGGCTGGAGCACAGTGGCCTCATCACAGCTTACTGCAACCTCAAACATCTTACTGTGTTCATGTGATCCTTCTGCCTCAGCCTCCCAAGAAGCTGGGACCATAGCCTCGAGCCACCACACCTGGCTAATTTTTCTATTTTTTTGTGAAAACAAGGTCATGTTCTTGCTCAGCCTGGTCCTAAACTCCTGGCCTCAAGCCATTCTCCTACCTCAGCTTCCCAGAGTGCTAGGATTACAGGCATGGCTGTTAACAGCTGGCCTAAAAAAATTCCTTAAAGGAGGTGCCCATAGGCTCAGTGGGTAGGGCACCAGCCACATACATCGAGGCTGGCAAGTTCAAACTTGCCCCGGGCCAGCTAAACACCAATGGCAAATGCAACAAAAAAATAGCCAGGGCTCGGCGCCTGTGGCTCAGCAGGCTAAGGCGCCAGCCACGTACACCTAAGCTGGCGGGTTCAAATCCAGCCTGGGCCCGCCAAACAATGATGGCTGCAACCAAAAACAAAAATGGCCGGGCGTTGTGGCGGACGCCTGCAGTCCCAGCTACTTGGGAGGCCGAGGCAGGAGATTTGCTTGAGCCCAGGAATTGGAGGTTGCTGTGAGCTGTAATGCCACGACACTCTACCCAGGGCGACAACTTGAGGCTCTGTCTAAAAAAAAAAAAAAAATAGCCAGGCTATTTTGTGTTGGGCGCCTGTAGTCCCAGCTACTTGGGAGATTGAGGCAAGAGAACTGCTTAAGCCCAAGAGTTTGAGGTTGCTGTGAGCTGAGACACCATGGCACTCTACCAAGGAGAACATAGTGAGAGTCTGTCTCAAACTAGCTGGGCATCATGGTGAGCACCTGTAATCTCAGCTACTTGTTGAGGCAGAGGCAAGAGGATTGAGCCTTGGAATTTGAGGTTACTGTGAGCTGTCATGCCATAGCACTTTAGAGTGAGCCAACAGAGTGAGACTGTCTCCAAAAAAAAAAAAAGGTAAACAGATACAGAGCTTTCATAGCATTAAATGTAGCCTCCTATCCAGGCTGACTGAGAAATAGAATTCATCCAAATGATGAATTAAAAAGGGATATGGAATCTACTGCAGTTACTTCAATCATCACTATTTTGAAACACACTAACTATATACACAGTGTGGTTAACACAGTAACAGAACTAAGTTATATTTTAAATGGAATCCTATGTCAACCATAAAATGTATATATAAATACAGAATTTTACTACTTATAAAAAGCTTACAATGGACTCATTTAACAATTTAAACACCCACTATTTATAATCCAAGCTCAACAAGAATAATTATTGCATACCCTTTTCTCAGCAAAGCAGTAGAATTATTTGGATTGAGTTCTAGAGACTTCTTTGCATCAGCAACAGCATCTGCATAGAAAAAGATGGGATTTTGTAGGCAGTTATTATGTATTTACAGATCCTGGCAAATACTACACACAAAGTTTGAACCTGCTTCAGATTTTTAAGTTCTCAAGTTGATGGACAGGCCAAATGCTTTTAAATTAGGAAAAGCTGACCCAAGATATAATCCAAATAAATATCCTTTTACCCTCCTCAAAGCCTGATACAAATATTTAGCTTCCTTCTTAAAGTTCTTCAAGTCAGTAAATAAAACTCTGTATCAGCTTGATACCTGTAGCTCAGCAGCTAGGGTGCTAGCCACATACACGGGAGCTGGCGGCTTCAAACCCAGTCTGGGTCTGCTAAACAACAATGCAACAAAAAAACAGCTGGGCATTGTGGCAGGTGCCTGTAGTCCCAGCTACTTGGGAGGCTGAGGCAAGAGAACTGCTTAAGCCCAAGAGTTTGAGGTTGCTGTGAGCAGTGATACTACAGCACTCTACCGAGGGTGACACAGTGAGACTCCATCTCAAAAAAAAAAAAAAAAAGAACAACAACAACTTTGTGTCACAAAGTTGTTTTCTCATTATGTAATCTGACTAAAGGTGTTGAGAAGTTCCCTACCCAGATTCTTGATCAGAATAATTTTTTCAATTTCCTTAAAAAAAAATGCAAACAATGGGTGGCGCCTGTGGCTCATTGAGTAGGGTGCCGGTCCCATATACCGATGGTGGCAGGTTCAAACCCGGCCTCGGCAGAACTGCAAAACAAAAAAATATAGCCGGGCGTTGTGGCAGGCACCTGTAGTCCCAGCTACTCGGGAGGCTGAGGCAAGAGAATCGCCTAAGCCCAGAAGTTGGAGGTTGTTGTGAGCTGTGTGACGTCACCACACACTACAGAGGGCGATAAAGTGAGACTCTGTCTCTACAAAAAAAAAGCAAACAAAAGCTTTTCATTTAAATATTCTATGAAACAATACAGGTAATGCTATTCTTCATTAGCATATCTGATTCTCCACCCACTAAAGAGACACCCATAAAATTTAAATAGGTATTGCTCAACAATGTTTGTCACACTTTAGTTACTTTACCTTGTATGAACAAATCTAACATTCTCAAAGATAACCTCTATTTTTATTTGCTTAATTTTGTCTGGAGTAAAGTTTATAAGTAACTTATGAAGAGACAATATACTATGTGAGAAAAGTTACCACAGTAATTCCCAAGAAGAATGTGACAATAAGCTCTTTGACAATAACATTGTGCATCATCTGGTTTCTGTTCCAAAGCCTTAGTCAGCTCCTAAAAATATAAACATGTTGAGTGTCAGTAGAAGTTTTTTAAAAGTCATTGAATTCTAATTAAAACAATTTTTAATCAGATAACCTATGATCATAAGCTATGTGGAAGAAAGATAACAAAGAAACAATCTTACAACTTTTCCTGAAAAAGAGTATCAACCCTTATCCTTGCCTAATCCCCCAAATCTAATCTAGTAACAGTCTCTATTGCCTGTAAAGCACTTAGCAGTTCCTGGCCTAAAGTGGGAATTCAATAAATAGAAATTCTTATCATCTTATTTATTCTCAAGAGTTTAGTGGATAAACACTGACCATGACAGATACTCTCCTTATATGGAGAAGACTCAACAGACCACGTAGACCTAAGCATGGTGGCTCACGCCCATAATCCTAGCACCCTGGGAAGCAGAGACAAGTGGACTTGCCTGAATTCAGAAGTTTGAGACCAACCTGAGCAAGAGCCAGACCCCCATCTCTAAAAAGAAATAGCCAGGCAATGTGGCAGGTGCCTGTAATCCCAGCTATTCTGGAGGCTGAGGTAAGAGAATGGCTTGAGGAACACACCTACGGTGCATCTTAGCAGGGTACTGGCGAAACTTATTAAAGGTAGAGTATTAATGTCTTTATATAGTGATCAAGGAAATGCCATGAAGGATATCTGTAACAGTATGATCAAAATATTTCTGAATGT
>CAUYON010171858.1:0-13617 GCA_963573935.1 Arctocebus calabarensis
GGCGCCTGTAGTCCCAGCTACTAGGGAGGCTGAGGCAAGACAATCGCTTAAGCCCAAGAGCTGGAGGTTGCTGTGAGCAGTGTGACGCCACGGCACTCTACCCAGGGCGATAAAGTGAGACTCTGTCTCTACAAAAAAAAAAACAAAAAAAACAAAACTGCCCACTTCCTCAAGTCAGAACTGGAAAATATCAAAGGCATCTTTGTTTTGGGGAATCCCCAAGTATCAGTCATTGCTTTGGGCTCCCATGATTTTGACATCTACTGACTATCTAACCTGATGACTGCTAAGGGCTGGCACTTGAACCAGTTGCAATTCCCACCTAGTATTCATTTCTGCATCACATTAGTACATGCCCAGAAGTGAATAGCCATACAATTCCTAAAGGACATCCGGGAATCTGTCACTCAAATCATGAAGAATCCTAAAGCAAAGACCACAGGAATGGGTGCCATCTACGGACACCACGACCCAGACAATCTCTGACAGGAATTTGGTCGCAGAATTAACCTCGGTCTTCTTGGACAACTTGTATACCACAGACGCTGTCACCCAGGGCAGCCAAATAAATGGCTGTCCAAAACCCCGCTGAACTTGGAGCCTTACTAGTCCCAAGGGGCTTCTGGACTTCAGAAGGTTCTGGGATATGGAACAGGTATGCAAAACTGAAACATCTGGTCTTACTCCATAGAGCACAAGATGACCAAGACAGCTTGATCCTCAGGATTCTTGTTCCTCCTTTTGTTATTTTTTTGTGGTTTTTAATTTGAAGGCTTTGAAGGATTCCATAATGTAATGATTTTGCCCGTGTTTAGAAACTCTCTAACTTCTCTAACTTCTTTAGCTTTTAATTTCACTCAATCATTGTATGGTGGTTTTGACCTGTCCTGATTCCTTAGGGAAGCTGGGATACTTTTATGAATAGCAAAAGGGTTTATTTGTTACCTCAGGCAGATGTTTTGGCTGGTCAGATAGGAAGCACTATGTAACAGATGTTTCCCTAGCTGGGTGTTAATTATACTTTTAGCAGGAGGCTCAGTCAGCCCTCCTCTTAGGAGTAGGTTAGTTGTCTCTCTTAGAATCACTTTTATTTTTCCAGGACCCAGATCCACCAGCCATTGTTCTTTATTACATAGGACTTGCTTAGTCTACCAAGGCAGGGTTTGGGGTGGTCCATTTGGAGTGGTCTCTTCTGTGCTTGCAGTCCCTCTTTGACAGGGTGTCACCATCTTTGCAGGCTCTTGTTTGAGGTGATGCTTCCATTGATCTATTCTTATTCCCATGGACTAGGGAGAGAATATCCTTTCCAGAGAATCTGGGACCTTCTGGCTACAGTGCTGCTGCCCTGAATTGGCAGGAGTCAGAGCATACCTGAGCCCTCTCCTGGACTGGTGATGAGCAAAACCCAGACCCTTTTCTACACTTTCCTGAATATCAGAGTAGGATGATACCCAGTTTCAAATATGTGTCACCCAAATTGGTGATTGTTTACCCTCACATTGCTTTAAGCCATCATGTAATGTAAATATGTTTGCTTGAAGGCACAGCTCAGAGCACCTTCACAAGTTGCCTTGACTTACCCTAGGTAGATGCGAGGACGGTGTGAAAGGTTTTCTTTTTGCTAAGTGTGTTATTTTTGCCCCTATCCCTGCCTTTATTCAATGTCCAAAAGTACTTAGCTTCAGGTACTGGGTGCTTCTAAGCCCCCCAAAGGGAGCAGCGTATGGACATAAACATTTGGGGATAGGAAAGCAGGCTGGCAGGCAGCCATTGTGGCCTAGGGCCCAGAATTCCTTCATAAGACTAGTTGCTCAGGGTGGTGCAGGGACAGGACCAAACTCTACACCCACTTCCTACCCTCTTCCCCCCTATAGGGGACGCTGGTCTAGGATGAGCTACTGTCCTGTTCTAATGACATAATATCATGTGCCTTCTCAGCAGTGGGCAGTGAGCTATTCCTGGCCCAGGCCCCAGAGGAAATGGATCGGTCTTTGAAGTTTCTATCTGGGTAGGGGAGACTTCGGACATGTCAGAAGAAACTTTTCTCTGTTCCATTCCCCATCTCAGGGACTCCTGAACGTTCAGCCTCTCCAGGTGTATCCTTTAACCTCCCCCACACCCCGGGGATTGCTGGCTGGCAGAGCCAAGACTGCCAGACTTTTCCTCAAGCTCTTTAGTGCATTTGTCTCAAGTGATCTCTAGCACTGTACCTGTTACCCAGCAACTGTGACGAGCTGGCCTTGTCACGGCAGGGCTGGTAGGGTGTGTATGTGTGTGCTTACTTCCCGTTTGTTATGCAGTGGGTTCCAGAAGTGGTTGATGTTTGTGTGTATACATGTCGGAGGAAGAAGCTGAGATCCTTGGGACAAGGAGTCACATGTTTCCTCCCAGTTGCTGAACTGGCAGGCACCTCCTTGAGACAGCAGCAGTGGTCGGAGGTTGGTGTGAATCTTCTCGGGTCTCCAGTGTGTGACACTGAAGGAAGTCCAGGAAACCTCAGTGCTGAGTGCAGCGGGCACCACTGTGGCTTGCCAGCTGCTGCAGTGGAGAGAAGCGTGGGCCCTGCTGAGTGTGCAGATGTTTCCAGCGTCTCCCCAGGGCCAGGTCCCAGAGCCACTTACCACTTCTGCGCTATGACAGCATTGGTGCCAGGGGGACATGGTATTTTTCAAATACAGTAGTACAGTGGTACTACTGTAGCCACTTAAATTTATAATTAGGAGCCTTGGTTTGACTTAACACTCTTCCATACTTTTCATTTTGTGTGTATTTGTGCATCTGTGTGTGCGCATAGTAATATCTAGTCTGTGGCAGCAATTGCACTGTCTTATTACTGCATTAGAAGTAGTTGTGAATATACTGCCATGTCACTTTTAGTATTACCAGTTTTATACTTGGAAGATGGTACTTGCTGCTTTTACATTTTCTCTCTTTTCTTCTAACCTCCCCGCTTCCCATCTCAATGTTCCCTTCCTAATTGCAACAATAATCTCTTAAAATGCAAAATAATTAAATGACTCAAACTGTAATCACACACAAAAAAAGAATTTCTAGACAAACTCATCTTGGATTAGCCAGAAGAGCCCTGACTCCAATAACAAGTGTCCTTATAAGAGACACATGGAGGGGGACACAGGGAAAAAGAGAAGGCCACTTACGAATGGAGGCAGAGATTAGGACAATGTGGCCCTGGCCAAGGAACACTTAAAGCCACCAGAAGCTGGAAAAGACCAGAAAGGAAAGGCCGGACAACTGCCGAGGAGAGACACCTGTGCCTTGGTGTCTCCTTCACTTTGCACTTGGGACTAAATGTGGAACCCCCGTTTCCTATGCCTAGTTGCTGTAAAACTTTTGTTCCAAAAAACAAAATGTTTTAAAAAAAAAATCTAATGGAGACCATAAAAAAAAAATGGGAATAAAAGTATCTCATGTACTCAATACTACTATGAACTCAATATATAATAACCTATACATTCACACAAATGATAATACATAACTATAGTTCAGAAAGTAGAAGGGAAGAGGAGAGGGAGGTGAGGGAAGCGGGGAGGAGAGAGGGCATTTGGGGGGACCTAATGTGTGTTAAGAAAAGAATCTAATTGTGACGGATGTCTTAATCAGTTCAATGTAAGCATTTCACATTGTATATCAAAATCAGGACACTGAACCCCATAAATGCATCAATGTACACAGTTATGATTTAATAAAAACAAAAAATAAATAAAAACAAAATTTAGGCTAAACACCTATAATATGCACAGAGATTACAAAGCTGAATTTACTCACCTTTCATTTTCTATAGAACCCCCAAACCTTAGATAGAAGGTTTAAAAAACAGAAGCAGGATTCTTCATTTCTTATTTGTATTTCTACTGTTGAGGAGACCTAGCCTCAATGCATAAGTCTTGCCCAGGTATTCATGGCTAAGGAAGTGCAGCCAGAATTCAGCTCATTGACAGCTAAACCAACCTTTATATCAAACCACAATCCATTTCCCCCATATTGACTTTTCTAGCCTTCCTTACAAAATCACAGCCAAAATCTCCTAGGTAGACCTGCTCTCTTGCTATCATTTCTTAGATTTCATTACAACTTTCTTTGGTTGGAAGAGGTTTTTTTTAACCTGTATTGTGTTAACATTACCTATAGCTGGCTTGGCACCTATGGCTCAATGAGCTAAGGCGCCAGCCACGTACACCTGAGCTGGCGGGTTCTAATTCAGCCCAGGGCCCACCAAACAACAATGATAGCTGCAACCAAAAAATGACTGGGCATTGTGGCAGGTGCCTGTAGTCCCAGCTACTGGGGAGGTGGAGGCAAGAGACTCGCTTGACTCCAGGAATTGGAGGCTGCTGTGAGCTGTGATGCCACAGCACTCTATCCAGGGTGACAGCTTAAGGCTCTGTCTCAAAAAAAAAAAAAAATTACTTATAGCAAGATTTTTAGCAATATTGTCATATTTCTCCTTATATTTTGCAATATGAACTTGCATCTATGGAGAAGTTTAAACAGAGTGCTATGTGCTCTGTTAATCATTACAGCAGATTAACAAATTTTTAAACTGAGACAAACATATTACTATTGTTATGCAACAGTTATTTAGATGATTACCTGAGGAATGTGCATACTGCTTGACAGTGGAGATAAAAAGTGAGTGGATAAAAAATGTCAAGGAAGGAAAAATGACTAGAAATTGCACAAAATGTATCTAGCCATCCCCAATGATTTAAAATATCTTTACCATAACATATTACACCTTAAGCACTTCTAGAACTTGCAAGTGAGATAACTGAAGGACAGGTGGCTACAGAGTGTTCTTGGAGATAATGAGGAAAAATAGAGCCAATTAGCAAGTGAATATTCAAGTTTTTCCAACTTAAATTCCTCTAGAAGAATAATATGAATGAGTGAGGTGGGTGAGAAAGGATCATAATGACCTGAGAGCACAGGCTCCGTCCAGAGTGAGCAGCACGACTCAGGGTGGTTAACTGTTGAAATTACTACAGGGGCCATGCGATAAGGGAAAGTGGACTTTGGTTGCCAGGTGTTATAACTTAAAGAGTAGTCAAAACTCCACAATTTGAATGTACATATAACCATGACATTGAAAAAATGTTTACAGGTCAAACACAAAGGAAATAAAATATGTCAGATGATAAAACTCTGCTTATGCTGGATTCAGATGTCAGCTACCAATTTACAGAGGTCTGCTCTTTTTCCATTTAGAAATAAGAAAAGTAAGATTTCCTTCAGAATTGTAAAGTTGACATACAATAAAATGAATTAGAGACACACAAAGTTATTTTAAAGAAAAGGAAAGGATCCCAGCCAAAAGCAAGACTTGACTGAATGAATTTATCCAAAGAAAGACTTGTCAGTATGAAGAAGACTCATATGACTGAACATTGAAAGAAAAAAAAAGTTTAGTCTGGAATGCAAGTTTCACAGACTTGAGCAACTCATTTCAATTTAAGATTTCCAGCTTAAGAAGACTAAACCAGCCTTCCACCATTAAAAGCTTGATTTAAGTTCACACATACCAAGTTGACATTCTGAGTAAAATTTAATGTTACATAAATCTATACACAGGATACTATAGTTTCCATGAGACTAAGTGCCCTTATAAATTAATAAGATAATACTTTGGTTCATACATCTTTCTTCAGTGAGATTGGTTAATGAAATAGACCCATTTACAGAGTATTCAAGGCTTAACAACAGAACTTAGACTTCAGTAAATTCACTAAGGCAAATTCTATTTTCTGAATTGTCTTTGTGGCTACTAGTATGCCTTGTTCCTAGAACTACTCAAATTCACTACCAACTTTTTTTTATATTTCAGTAGTGCCCAAAAATTAAAACTGTGTTTACAGTATTCCAACAAGAACAAAAAAAGGTTAAGAAATTTCCACAAGGAATAGAATGGTGAGTTTAACATCAATCCCAAGACAAATTTCATGAAGAGATGATAGGTTGTAAATATGTTAGAGGAAAAGCAACATGGACTGCATGAGTATAATTTTTTAAAAAATTGTAAAGCTACTAAAGTGGAATATTCAAGACACGTGGTAGATAACATGTACCTAAGCTTAAAAAAATGACAGCCAAAGCATCCTCATGAGTAATTTGAACAATTCTTCTTCATCCCTTACTTAAATAAAAATAAAATATTTTTATTATATTTTCTGATCACAAGTCTACATATAGAAATAGTAGTGAATAATAGAACCAGAAATCTAAATGATAGGTTAGAATGGGATGAGTCTAAGTTACGCATATTTGCATTAAATTAAAAATTCTTCTTTCCAATTCCTGAAACCAAATGCCTAAAGTAGAATGATTTAACAAAATATATATATATATTGGGGAGGAAAAAACTGAGAATTTTTTATGACAATAAGATCAAATGGAGTAAATAATATAATGAATGGAGTCTTAGTTCAATACAATTTAAAATATATGAAAAAAATAATAGAAGGGTGATAAAAACTTAAAAGCAGAGTGAAAAGTCACTATTCCCTTGTAAAGTCAAACCATATGGAGGTCTGTATTTAGTCCCAAGGATCATTTCTCAAAAGGCACACAGGCTTTCCTTTTTTTGGAATAGAGGAAACCAGACAAGAAAGGACAACTGAACCAACTTATTTGAAGAACAAAGTAAGGAATTGAGGCTCTTGGGCTTTATAATGAAGAAAATCAAATATAATGTAAGAATCATTTTCTAAGACCTAAAATTATCTTAAGGACAAAAGGCAGATTTGTTCAATATACTCCCAAGGAATAGAACTTGGAACATGGTAGAAGTTAAAAATATATATATGTTTCAGTTCACTTTAAGGAAAGATTTTCCCATAGTTCAAGTAGCCAAAGGCAAAAAACTGGCCTGCTCTGGGTTGACAGGGGTTCTTGGTCCTTGAATATATATATGTGGGTACTGAATAACTGCTTAGTGCAACTGTTATAGATGAGTTTCAAAAATTGAATGGCTTATTGAGTTTTGTCAATGGTTTCAAAATCTATTCTAAAGAAGTTAGTGCTTCAGAGTTTTCTTCCTCCATATAATTCCAATTTAATTTTGAAAATTTTTGTTCATCTATTTTCATAACTTTGCTTTTAAAAACACACTGAAATGTATTAGACATAAATATTACCCATGTACCAGTGTGTGTTCTTGTCCATATACCAGTCATCCCATTTGGGTACCCTTTTGGCAGGTATTTTCCCAGCACACAGATTCTAAACATTCAGCTAACTGCCAGAAAATGCCCAAGGTGCTTCCAAATAGCATAAGCTCTCTGACAGAGAGTCAGTTGTGCAACGAGGCAACTTATAATAAATTGTGTCCCCAAAATATAATCAGAGAGATTATTTTAATGCTTATTTTGAGTTTTTGGTGCTGTGATTGAGTAAAGAATTTGATCTATTTTTAGCTATATGAATAGCTACTAATTTAATTATGAAACCAAGATTCCCTCCCTCTATTCTTTGAAGCTTCTGCATTCGTTCGTTAAAAAGAATAAAGGCACTATAAGGCACTCTTTTAAAGTATAGTTATCATTTGCAACTATTTATTTGTATGACTCAGGACTTTCTTGATACTCTGCAACCAGGGCCATAACACAGAACTAAATTATATGTTGGGCAGGGAGAGGAGAGAAACCAGCACATACACTCTTCAGTTTCAAATGTGTGATCATTGGGTCACATTGGTCTCATTGATTGATTTTAAAATAAGAAATCATTGTAAACCAAACATTTATGATATCTTAGTCTGATGAAATGTCATTTTTATATGATCAAATGCTGGGGATTCTGAATAAAACTTCATTTCTAAAATGCATTTTCTGATGTTTAAAAATGTATAGAAACCTCTTGCATAATCATTAAGTTTCCTTAAAACTTGTGAGCCTATAATTTTATGTGATATAATATTGATTATAAAAGAACTGTAGCTTGTCTTTACCAAGTTCTATACATGATTTTCTAAAAAGGTATGGCCCTAACTTACTTCAAACAGTTACTTTGTGTTTCAATAGTACAAGAGATACTTATTTTTCAAAATGTATCTCTGTACTTAAAAACACCCATTTCTCTCAGTCTATATTTATACATGTATTTATAATATTAAAATGTACCCTGCTCATTATGTAAAATAGATAAGATATAATTAAAACTTGAATTATTTTGGATTTATTCAATCATATTATTTGTTTTGGTTTAATGGACATAATGCAAAGGCAAGACTGTGGTGACCTAACTTCAGTAAAATAAATTATCTGAACCGTTTATAGAAAGGTAGCACATAGTACTTTAGAAAGACAATGTACAAATACAGAATTTGAGAACCAATATAGCAAAGAAGGAGGGCTCAGTTGACCTCATGGAAACTGATTGACAGGAAGTCAAGTTATTTGACCAAGCAGACTTTAGTTGTCAAGCAATTTCCTGTCCTAAACAGCAATCTGGCCCAGGCCTCAGAGTCATCAGAATAAAATCTGAGAGGCATTTTATAGGAGAATAAAATAAGATTTGGAATGAAAATTTCATTGCAAAGCAAGAAAAATTTGCAATAATTTTCGATAATATAAGACTTTTTTAGCACCTTTATTGCTGAAGCAATTCTAAATAACAGCATTTCTTGTAATAGCATTTTTATAATAATGGTGTTTTATAACAGAAGTGCTATTATTACAGAAATGGCATTATAATAGTGGCATTATTATTGTTGAATCTCTCCTATAACAGATGTGCTAAAAAAGCCTATCCATAGCAAAGAAATTTCAAATTTCTTCCTTCTCAGAACTAAAAGTGTTTTGGCCACTCACTTTCATATGATCACATTACAAGTAATCTTATATGTATGGACACGACTTTGAAAGATACGTCCAGTCCACACAAAGACTCCAGGACATCTGTCACTGAACTAGGAGTCAAGAGGCTTGAGTTATGTCATCATCTCTTGTGTTAGCTACCGAGTGATCCCTGCCATGTTCTCTTGTCTAAGCCATTTTTCTCCCATTCAAAAAAAAAAAAAAAAGTGAAAGGCTCATTTGGTCCCAAATCTTAGTAGAATCAATTACATTTTTCACTTCTTTGTTTTAAACTCATTGATGTGCTACTTTGTAATTGCTGAATTTATTTGATTAGAATTAATTTATATTCTTAAGTTAGAAACTGAATAAAGGCAAAGACTCCTTTTGAAAAAATAATCTTCCTTTAAACAGTCAGCAAAGAGTCCTCAATACAGCAGGTAATTTTTAAATTTTAATTAAAACGCATCTGAAAACAAAGTTCCAAATCCAAGCAGAATAGGAAAATAACAGGGTTTCATTCTGAAGCTAGTAGAAATGCTATTCGGGAAACTGAAACATTTTCAAGCAAAGTAAAGCAATAAAATTTTGAAATAAGGTTGGAAGTGATAAAAAGATATAATGTTCAATAATAGTTAGAGTTTAAAAAATTGCCTCAAAAGAAATCTTATATCCACATCAAGTATATTACTATAAATTTCACTTCTCATTCAATAAAATATATATTGCTTTGCCATATATTTAGGGAGCATTCATCAAAAGAACTTAACTATATATGAAAGATGAATAAGTAAATTTAACTTTCTAAAATTCTACTTTTTATTAAAGGTATCTTGTAATCCTTTCACTATGTGCTTCCAGGAGAAAAAAAAAGAAGATCAAAAAGATTTTAAGTTCCAAAGATACTGACCTTTTTAACATTAAAATAAAATACTATATATTTCTAGGTTGATACAATCAGATTACACCATCCGGTTAGGATATAGTTTGAGAAACAGTAAAGTTAGAAAAATTCAATATACTTATATCCTCTGTAGGCATTTTTACATTTTTAGACTGTCATGAATACTTTCAGTTGTATTCTGATAAAATGAACTTACTACTGATTACAGGCAGGGCAGGTTTTGTTAGAATTAATATATATACACATACTTCATTTATATTTATATATGCATACATGTAAATATTTCAATAGATACACACATAGAGAGACTGCACTGACACCAAAGAAAAAGAGTTATCTTTGGGGCAATAACCATACCGTGGTTGCTCATCATGCTAAATGAAAGTCATTAATAGTCTTAAGAGCTATCATTTTTTAAATGTTAACACATGCAAAAATAGTAACTGCATTTTTAATCCAAAAAAGTAGAGGACCAAGAAAAAGAACAAAAGGAAAAAAAAAAAAAAACAGGAAAGGGCAGCGCCTGTGACTCAGTGGGTAGGGCACCAGCCCCATATACTGAGGGTGGCGGGTTCAAACCCAGCCCCAGCCAAACTGCAACAAAAAATATGAAAGCTATAACTCAATTATAGCACAAGAAGCTGGAGAAAGGGAGGGGAGGGAAGGGGGGAGCATGAGTGGAGGGAGGGTAATTGGTGGGACCACACCCACAGTGCATCTTAGAAGGGTACAGGTGAAACATACTAAATGTAGAATATAAAGTCTATGTTAACCAGTTTGATGACAATATTTTAAGTTGTATATAAAACCAGCACATTGTACCCCATGATTGCATTAATGTACACAGCTATGACTTAATAAAAAAATAATAATAATAATAAAAATTTTAGAGGTTAAAAAAAAATAGCCAGGCATTGTGGCAGGTGCCTGTGGTCCCAAGAACTGGAGGTTGTTGTGAACTGTGACACCATAGCACTCTATAGAGGATGATAAAGTGAGACTCTGTCTCTACAAAAAAAAAAAAACACACAGGAATGAGAGAAGGAGGAGGCAATGATTACTTTTAGTAAATGACTAAGAGAGGGACTTGAGAGGTCCCACTCTGGCTACACAAATGTGCACATACTATCTGTTCACTAAGGCCTGTAAGCACAATCATAGTGAGAATGGTGCTGACGTTTGAAAATACTGTGGTCCAATCCTCAGTGAAACATTTAGTTTTCCTCTGTTATAAGCAGGGCTGAGGTCTAAGCTTGATCAAACATCTGCTTATATGCCAGACCCCATTCTAGGGGTTTGATATTTTATTCAATCTTAAGGAATAGTAATTTTTATTATTATCCAATAAGGAAAATGATGCTCAGAGAAGTAAAGCCACACCTGGCCATATTCACCCAAGAGACTGTGCACCAGGTGCCTAATCAGCAAGCCACAGGTGTATTAATGAGGAGCGGGCAGGACTGGTAAGGATCGTGTGAGTGTGTGCAGACCCATCCGCACTATACAAGAGTTCCTCTAAATGACAGGTGGAAGGAATAGCAACAACATTGGCAAGAAGACCAATGTAACATCAAAATGAAAAGAGGTACCAAATACAATTCCTTAATTTGGCAGATGAGAACATTGAGAACTAGCGAGATAACCCAAATCCTAAGCTCACACTTGACTCTTAGGTATTTGATGCTGAACTTGGATCCCTGTCCCCGATGGTATACAAGCTGTCCTTGAACAAGTCCTAGCCGTAAACTATATCACAACTAGTCTTGCATTCTTCTGCCAATAAATAATAATATTATATTGAGAAAACTCTTTTGTAGGAGGCACTCAGTGGAATTCTCTTGGAACATTAAGAAAATCACTTGACCACTATACCCTCCGGCATTTGTGCCTCACGTAAACCCTCAGGACCTCCTTCAAAATCATATTGTACTGTTATCTATCATAGGAGTTCCAACCTATTTTGTGCCAACCCCCTTTTTCAGATAAATGTTTTTAAATACATGAAAGGGTATGCAGAACATTACACAGGATACAACGTATGCTGAAATTTCAATTTCAAAATAGTTTTGAACATTAAAGTTTTGGATTCATTATTACTTCATTTAATAACACTATCTAATAGGAATTCTAATAATAGTTACTTTGAAATAGTGATGAAGGTAAACAATTTTTGAATTATCTGTAATAACTGTAGTAATATGAAAATATCAGTGATTTCTATTATTACTAAAGTCACAAGTACTAATGTGACTGTGGTTTGTAACCTACCTTTATAGTGGATAGAAATGCTACATTTCATGAAAGTTTAGTGAAAACACAGAAGTGAAACTTGCTCTCACCCTAACATCTATCCATATGCTCCTCGCAAACCCCAGATTAAAGAATCCTGATTTTGGCAAAAGCCAGTGTGACAAGGTGATTAGGAAAGAAAAAATATGAAAGTTTTATGTCAGTGTGTGGAAGATTCTCTCACAAATAAAATCTCTACATCTCCCCAAATTTTAACGGTTTATGGCAGTGATCTCGTTCAGAGATTACTTTGTATGTTCAACACATAATAAGGGGTCTCATGAGTCCAAAGCTTAAACAACTGAAATTTCTCTTACACGCCAAATCTTTATATGCTACAGCTCTAAATATGTAGAGGAAAGGGAAAACGGGGAAGGAAGACTGGGAAACACCAGGAATGAGTTGATTTTTAAAAATTCATCAAACAACACAAGAAAAGGCAAGAAGAGTTCTAGGATAATAAAGCCAATTAGTGCATCAAAGGATAAGGAGCTGTATTTTGAAATAGAAGACTGGTAATTTTAAGCAACAAGAGAGAGATTAGAGTAGGGAAGTGATAATGTTATGCAGTTTAGAGAGCTATTAGAAAACTAAGCAGCAAAGCTCAGCGCCTGTAGCACGGTGGTTACAGAGCCAGCCACACATACTGAGGGTGGTGGGTTCTAAACCAGCCTGGGGCCAGTTAAAAACAACAATGACAACTGCAACAAAAAATAGCAGGACATTGTGGCAGGTGCCTGTAGTCCCAGCTACTTGGGAGGCTGAGGCAAGAGAATCACTTAAGCCCAAGACTTGGAAGTTGCTGTGAGCTGTGATGCCATAGCACTCCGCCGAGGGTGACATAATGAGAGTCTGTCTCAAAAATTAATAAATAAAGGGGGGAGGAGCCAAGATGGTGGTCTGTAGCCAGCTTTCTGCAGACACTCCTGTCCAGAAGGAGAGATAAAGGACAGAAATTTAGCAAGAAAGCCAACGGTTTGGAGCTGAGTCAAGAGACAAGGTCGAGGAACGCACATCAACCCTGCTGGAGTGACCTGCGACCCCAAGGATACAAATAAAAGGTACAGAGCACATGACCAAGCGGACGGGAGTCCCCTCCCCCAAGAGAACAGCTCGCAGTATACGCCATACCTCCATACAAACAAGCGAGCACAGTCCGGCTGTCCTCCCACTGTACCCCACGGGAGAGACCCTCTAAAAACCGGACCTCCTTCCCCTGTGCTGCGGCACCCTCCTGCCAGGCATAAAGCGGTATAAAAGGGTATATATTCTCCACCTGCAAGTTGGAACTCCTGGCACTCCCCTCCACTCTCACCCTGAGATCTGGAGGTCTGTCCCCCACAGAGTCCAGATTCTTGAACACTTTCTCGAGGGGAGTGGACAGGGCGTGGGTTGCTGTGGGTCTGTGCTGTTCTCCCAGCTCGGAAGCAGTGAAAAAGTGAGCTGAAAAGCGAAAAGCGGCTGGCCGAAAAAACGGCTGGCTGAAAGCTTTGCTGAGTTTCGGCCACACCTGGCCCTCAGGGGATGACAGCTGAAACAAAGGGCTGAAGCTCGCAGACTAAGTCAGGACTATTAGCAGCCCAGTGTCTCCTCCACAGGGCAGAGATTCTGCAA
>CAUYON010171859.1:0-24029 GCA_963573935.1 Arctocebus calabarensis
GGCCACACCTACGGTGCATCTTAGAAGGGTACAGGTGAAACTTACTAAATGCAGAATACAAATGTCTTCATACAATAACAAAGAAAATGCCATGAAGGCTATGTTAAACTGTTTGATGAAAACATCTCAGATTGTATATGAAACCAGCACATTGTACCCCTTGGATTGCACTAATGTACACAGCTATGATTTAATTAAAAAAAAAAAAAGATGAAGGGAGGAGGGTTAAGAGGTTAAGGGACAAAGGTGCAAGGTGTTAAAGCAAAGGACTCCAAGAGTAGGGTAAGCTCTGTTACCCAGATAAACCTGTTGAGGGGCAGACCCTGTACCCATTGTGCCTCAGTTTATTTGCAAATATTAGGTGGTTATATTTCAATTTGAAGGTCTCTCTTTTGCTCAGTATCCTTACGATTGCATTTTTCCTCAAACTTTAGCTAGGTTTGGGCCATTTAAAATTGAAAACTATAATAATCCAGTATCCATAATGCAGAAGCCCAGTATTGCCTTTATTACTCGAATTATATTGTCACTTAAATGTTTGTAATATAAACGTAGGGGTGCTTTTACTTACAGATCTTACATAGTGATCCAAGCCAAACAGATTGACTGTAAATACCAACAAAATTGGATAAACAGTAAAAATGTAAAGCAGTGTAAAGCTAGATACTGTTTACTCAAATTGTGTTCCCAGTGTGACCATGGTTCTGAATACTGAGTTAAGTATACTGTATTTCAGAGTGCCATGTAATGAGTCTGTTTTGCACTACTGATGAGCCTTTATTCCTGCAGAGTAAAATTCTTTCCTCTGGCCTTAACTTGCTGTGAACATGTCTTTTCCATCTACTAAGTCCATTTCTCCTTCTCCTAATTAACTCCTGACAGTTACACCAACTGGTTGATACCAAAGGAGTTGGGACTATAGGTACTCTATTTAACTTACAAGTAGTCATTCAGATCTTCCAAAATAGGATGATACTAACATTTTAAGTTTTATCATCAAATAAACAAAAAAATTAAAATTCCCGTAATGAACTTTTATTTTTTAAATTTTTTTATTTTTTGAGACAGAGTCTTACTATGTCACCTTCAGTAGAGTGCTGTGGTGTCACAGCTCACAGCTACCTCAAACTCTTGGGCTCAAGCAATTCTCTTGCCTCAGACTCCCAAGTAGCTGGGACTACAGGGGCCCGCCACAAAGCCTGGCTATTTTTTGTTGCAGGTGTTTAGCTCGCCCAGGCTGGGTTTGAACCCTCTACCTCCAGTATATGGGGCCAGCGCCTTACTCCTTTGATCCACAGATGCCACCCCCAGCTATTTGTTGCAGTTGTTTAGCTGGCCCTGCCGGGTTTGAACCCACCATCCTTGATGTATGTGGCTGGTGCCGAGCCGCCATAGTGAACTCGTACAGATTGTAGAATGTGCTTGGCTCAGGTGTGAAGAGGAGAAACAGGTTATGGATCTGATCTGTAGTTTCCAGCCTACCAGGAGATGAGGTACAGTTTCTTTCTCAGTTGGTAAGGCATAAAGCTTTTTCAGTAGGAGGTAGGATTGTTATTTGTAGTTTTAGCTAATTTGGGGGTCTTAAGTGCCTCCCAAATTTCAATGTTAAAACATGGGTTTGTGAACATACCTCTTTCTTCATAAATATTTAGATGTTCAGAGTAACTTTTGTACCACTTTCTTGTTCGGAAGTATCACAGTCACTGGATGGGAACATAGGAGGTGACTTGGTTCAGTTTCTTGCCTTCAGATGTGTTGAAAGAGCATCGGTTTTAGAGGTAAAAGATCTCATTTTGTGCCCTATTCTTCAGGAAGGGCTGGTATATTCATTTTGCAAAAATGTCAGCAATGGTCCAGAGACATAATAAATGAGTATAGAATGAAGACATTTTTGTGTTATTCTACTAATTCCCATAAGTTTAAATTATGTGTAGTTTGGCTGGGAAACCTAATTCATTAGTTTGACACGACGGAATAGTAAATCAGTTTTACTTTTCCTCACCCTGTGTTTTTCTTAACTAGCTGGGTGTGGGAACTCATCTGTGATGTACTTAAAACGAAGATAGGCACATCAGATTTATAGTTCACCCAGCATCTCGTAAACGCTGCACTTGTTGAAGGACATTCCGCTATCTTATAGATGCAAACATACTTGTGTGTATTTTCTTTGGTTGCATCTTTTGGAAGTAATTTTTCTTCGTTTTGTAAGCTAGGCCAAAATTTAGGTTCCTAAGAATTTGCCTGTGTGCTACCTGGAGTGTCTGCCCGTGTTTTCACTCCTCTGCTCTTTTCTACCCGCCAATTTAAATGTAAGCTTGAAGAGTCCTTGCACTGTGGACTTCTGAACAAGTTTTCCTTTTCATAATAAAGTTCAGTGCTTGCTTCCACTCCATAGTCTCAATGTCCGCATTTTGTAAAACTGAATTTCTGCCCCAAATGTCATGATAGTTTGTAGCTACAAACTAGTTAGTGGTGTTACGCAGTCAATGTAAATTCTTTAACAGGGGCGGATGAGAGAGTTACCTAGAAACTGATAGAAAAGTAGGCTAAAGCTGTTGTTAAAATTTCTGACTACGTAAGATTACAAAGGAGCTCTTTTTCATACCTAGCAGTAATTGTTGTGTGTGTGTGGTAAGAACAATTAACATGAGATCTACCATTTCAGGTTTAAGTGTACAATGCCATATTATTAACTGGGCACAGTGTTATAAAGCAGATCTCTAGAACTTATTTATCTTCATAACGGAAACATTGTACCCCTTCAGAAACATCTCTGAGGTTCCCTTGTTTTCTCAGCCACTGGCAGCCACTGTTCAACTGTTTCTATGAGTTTGACTATTTAGATATCTCATAGAATAGACATCTTGCAATATTTGTCCGTCTTGGACTAGCTTATTTCTTTTACCATAATACCCTCCAGGTTCACCAGCGATACATGAAGAATTTCCTTCATTTTTAAAGACGGAATAACATTTCACTGTATAGACCACATTTTCTTTATCTAGTCATTCACTGCTGGACATTAGTTTTTGTGTTTTTTTTAAAATCTTGGCTATTGTGAATAATGCTATAATGAATATGGGAGGGCAGATGTCTGATTATCACCGATAAAAATTCCTTTGGATATATACCTGGTGGTGGAACTGCTGGATCATATGGTAGTTTATTTGTAATTTATTCAGTGTTTTCCACAGCAGCCACACCATTTTACATTCTCACCAACAGTGTACCTAGGGCTCCGATTTCTCTACATCCTCTCTAGTACTACTTATTTATTTATTTTTTGTTTGTTTTTGTAGAGACAGTCTCACTTTATTGCCCTTGGTAGAGAGCCATGGCGTCACAGCTCACAGCAACCTCCAACTCCTGGGGGTTCTCTTGCCTCTGCCTCCCAAGCAGCTATGGCTACAGGTGCCCACCACAATGCCTGGCTATTTTTTTGTTGCAGTTTGGCCTGGGCCAGCTTTGAACCCACCCCTGGTATATGGGGCCGATGCCCTACTCACTGAGCCACAGGTGCCACCCTACTTATTTATGTTTTTTGATAAGTCATCCTAACAGGAATGAAACACTATCTCATTGTGGCTTTGATTTACATTTTTGTGATGATTAGTGACGTTGAGCATCTTGTTAATCTGTTGGCCACTTGTATGTATTATTAAAAAATTGTCTATTCAGATTCTTTGCCCATTTTTAACTGCTTTTTTTTACTATTATATATTTTGAATTTTAGAGGACAAATCACATGATCTACAGCACGTAACAAAATTCAACATCATTTTGTAATTTAAAACTCTCAACAAACTAGATATAGAAGGAATTTAGCTCAAAATAATAAAGATCCTATGTTAAAAGCCCACAGCCAACATTGTACTCTAAAACTGAAAGCTTTTCCTGTAAGGTCAGGAACAAAGCGAGTTTGCCCGCTGTTGCCACTTCTATTCAGCGAACCAGTGTGGAATTGGTGGGGAATGAGGAAAATACAGCACAAGAGAAGACAAGGGAACAAAGGATGGGACCGGGAGGACTGACGTGGCTGATGGCTGCAGCCAGCACCAGAGCACAAGATCAGCTTTATTTTATAGTATCTGTACAGGGTTGTCCAGGGGGAGACAGCATGGACAATATGGAGAAGTAGCATAAACAAAAGACAAAGTTTTGCTCTTACAGTACAATAGGAAGATGTAAATGACTTTAACAAAGACAAACCATCATGTTAATGATTTCTGCTCAACTTCATTAACATATGTCAAGAAGGAAGAAGGGCAAGATCTTCAAGGATCTCGCATAGTTGACAAAGGAAGAACTATGTGACTTAGTGGTTACTACTTTGTTAGCATAAGACAAGGAGAAAGAAGGGAGAGATCTCTAGGATCTCTGCATGGATAACTATAGAAAGAAAGGGCTGCCTGACTTCTGGCAGAGGGAGCATGGAGAAAGGAATGTGGCTGTTTCGGGAATGGAGGAGAAGCAGGTGGGGGTCATTCTCTGAATGTTCCCCAGGCTGTGAGGGCTCTGCAGGCTCACACTCGCTCTCTGCAGTGCTGGAAATGCCAGCAAGCACAGTCGGGCGAGAAGAAATAAAAGTCATCCAAATAATGTTACTTCTTCCTTTCTTAGCTCTGCTTGCATGACATGATCTTATATGTAGAAAACCCTAAAGACACTACAAAAAATTTTTATAACTAATAAATTCAGTAAAACTTGTTTACTGTAGGTTAACTTGTATTTATAGGCCATAAAAATCAACATACAAAAATAAGTTGTGGTTGTATACACTAACTATCCAAAAAGGAAATTGAACAATCCCATACATGATGGCATGAAAACAATAGTCAGAAATAAACTTAACCCTGGGGGCAAAGATGTACACTGGAAACCATATTGGAACCCTGGGTACACTGTTGGAGGGAATTTAAAATGGTGCGGCTGCTGTAGAGAACACTGTAGAGGTTCCCAAAAAATTACAAATAAAGCTCCATATCATCTATCAGTTCTACCTCCAGGTATATATCCAGAGGAATTGATATCAGTGATAATCAGTATCCAGATTGATGAAAGAAATTAGAGACACAAATAAATGGATACATATCCTATGTTCATTGAAAGGGGGGCACTCGACCAGCATAAACCTCACAGAACACCAAGGCTTGTACGAAAGGTTTTCATTGGCGGGGGATGCTGCAGAGCAGCGTTAAGTGGGGGGGAAGAGAGGAGAGGAGAGAAGGGAGAGAGATAGAGACACACAGGGAGAGAGAACAAAGAGAACAAAAGACAAGGGCACCTTATATAGGTTCGGTTAGGAGGTGATGGGATGGTCGAGTAGCCAAGAAGGTGTTACTGCTCTGGTGGAGCCGTAGGGGGCAGGCTATAAGTTTGAAATTTTCAGTGGGTAATCAGGATAGGGAGATGAAGTTTTACAATTCTCTAACATTCATGAATTAGAAGACTTAATATTGTAAATTGCTTTGGGTAATACAGAAATTTCAACAAATGAAATGCAAGCCCTAGGAAAATCCTAATGTTGTTTTTTACAGAAATGGAAAAAAAAAATCAGAAATCATAAAGAGCCACAAATGATCCCAAATAGCCAAATCAATCTTGAGAAAGAAAAAGCTAGAGGCACTCTTCCTGATTTCAAAACATATTATAAAAATACAGTAATTAAAGCAGTTTAAGCTGGGCACAATGCCTGTAATCACAGTGCTTTGGGAGGTTGTGGTGGGAGGATTACTTGAAGCCAAGAGTTTAAGAGCAGCCTGGACAATATAGCAAGACCTCATTTCTACCAAAAATAAGAATAATTACCCAGGTGTGGTGGTATGCATCTTAGACTTAGCTTCTCAGGAGGCTGAGGCATAAGGATGGCTTGAGTCCAGAAGTTCCAGGCTACAGTGAGCTATGTTTGTGCTACCCTATAAAGGTGGTAGCACAAGGTGCCATCTGCCACCTTGCTTATGTGATAGAGCAAGACTCTGTCTCTAAAATAAAAAATAACCAGTATGGCAGTAACAGAAAAATAGACATATAGAGAAATATAACGGAACCAGGAGCCCAGAAATAAGCTTTCCAACTGATCTTCTGCAGCCGTGCCAAGAATACACAATAGGGAATGGACAAATCCTTCAACAAATGTTGTTGGAATAACTGGATATTCACTTGCAAAAGAATGAACTTGGATCCTTATTTTATATCATATACAAAAAATCAACTCAAAATGGGTTAAGAAATTAACTACAAGACCTGAAACTTTCAAACTCCTAGAAGAAAACACAATGGAACAGTTTTATGACATTTATGGCAGGGATTTATTGGATATCATACCAAAAGCATAAGCAACAAAAGCAAAAATAAACAAGGGGACTACATCAAACTAAACAAATTCTGCACAGCAAAAGAAACAATCAACAGAGTGAAATGGCAACCTTACAGCATGGGAGCCCTTGTCAGATACATGTATGGTCTGCAAATCTGACAGTAAGTTTAGATTTTTGAATGTTAAAGAAGTCCTATGATTTAGCTGTTTAAAATGTGTTTTTATATACACATATTCTGTTGATTAAAAGGCATCTTACATTAACTGAACTATAAAGGATCCTGGACTTTTAATATATTAATGGTCTGAGATGAAAAAAACATTGGTAGGCACTAGGCATCCTTCATCTCCTGCTAGTTTTCCTAGATGCCTTTGGTTGAGCTTTTTGGTTTCTTTTTTAAAGAGTCAAGATCTTCCTTTGTTACTCAGGATGGAGTGCAGTTGCAGGATCATAGATTACTATAACCTTGAATTTCTGAGCTCAAGTGATCCTCCTGCCTCAGCCTACTGAGAAGCTGGGACTGCAGGCCTGCGCTACCATGCCTGGTTAATTTAAACATTTCTTTTTTTGTAAGAGATAGGATCTCTGTGTTGCCCAGGCTGGTCTTGAACGCCTGGCTTCAAGCTGTCCTCCTGCCTCAGCCTTCCAAAGCACTGGAATTACAGACATGGGCCACTGAAGTCAGCCTTCAGTTGACTTTTTCTTTATTATTATTGTTGTTATTTTGTAGGGAAGGGTCCAGTGGGGAAAGGAGAAAGAGGCTGGGTGGGGAAAAAGGGGAACAACTTCAGGAGACTTCCGATGTACTGGTAGGACCTAGGTGTCACAGACCATGCACCTAGGACTATACCCCTAGGTGGTGTGATGAGTTTGGAAGAAGACTGCCAATACACTGATGTGACACTAACTTCAGGAACCTGACCATTAACCCTGTCAGGGTCACCTTATGTCAAAAGCAACTCTGTACACACATTTTTCCTAGAAACAAAGCAAATCCAAACCATGAAATGTATTCATTTGTTTTGGAAATACCCTTTTTTCTTGTCAGAAAATATGCCTTTGACAGACACATTTTAAGTGCCCATTGTAATATGAAGAAGGTATAGTCAGGTTTTTTTGAACAAGTTTACAGTTTAGGCAGTGGTTGTAACCAGGGACTGTTTGTTCAGAGTCACTTGTGAAATGAAAAATTCTCACCAACACATTCAGGTCCTACCCACTTTCCAGTGCTTCTGTTTTACTTGAACTAGGTGAGACTTGGGCATCTGTACTCACGTAGAAATATCACCTGATTTTTAAAGGAATTCCTCATTAAGAACCATGGAAGAGAAGATAAAGAATAAATGATTCTGAGAAATTATTGCATTGGAAGCTTAGAGTACAAAATGAGCACTTAAGAGAGTAACATAACTTTTAAATTTTATTTTTAAACTTTTAACTATAGTATACCTACAGAAAGTATGTAAAACATAGATGTGCAGACCAAGAAACTATTATGAAGTGTGCACCTTTGTGACAAGTAGCCGTGTCAGGAAATAGAGGCCAGGTACGGGCAGGAGCGATTGCTCGAGGCCAGGAGTTCAAGGCCAGTCAGGCAACATAGTGAGACACTGTCTCTTTAAAAAAAAAACAAAAAAAACCCAAAAAACAATTAGCCAGAGGTTAAGAGGCACATGCCTATAGTGCTAACTAATTGGGAGGCTGAGGTAGGAGGATCACTTGGGTACAGGAATTCGCTCTGTATCCTTGGCAGCAGAGTAAGACCCTGTCTCAGTGGGTGGAGAGGTGTGGAGGGAGAAGGAGGGATCCTACAGACATGTGTTCTTTTGTCATCTTTTGTTCATGATTATTTATGAAATTCATCCAGTTGCACATAGCTCCATTTGTTGATTTTTCATTTCTGTATAGTAATTTGTTATATGACCACACCACGATCTATGTATCCATTCTCCTGTTGGACATGTGGATTGAGTTTCATCTTTGGTTATTGGACAGTATTTCTATGAATACACTATATGTGTGTGTGTGTGTGTGTGGGGGGGGTTATAAATATAGTGCCACTGTGCTTGAGTTTCTCCAGCAAGTTTTCCTGGAGTGATTTCTGCAAAATGACATGTCTGTGCTGTTAACTTCATGCTAGATAATGCCAACCTGCTTTTCTTAGTGACTGAACTCATGTAAGATCTTTCCAGTATGGGAAAGTTCCTGTTGTTTACCTCCTTGCCAGGGCCCTTAATCTTGATGGGTCGTTGAAAATGAGGCAAGGAAGGAGGAAGGTTATTTCAGGCGTGTAAGAAGGAAGGAGAAGAAGTGAGTATGATGTGTTTGGAAGGGGACTGCAAATAACACTGATACGACACTAACTTAGGAACCCGTGTGAAAGTGGTGGGAGTTGGAAGTGTTATATGTGAGGACATTTGCTTTTACTCTAAGGGCAGTGAAGAAGCAAAAACATCAAATCTGCATTTTGTTTTTTTTTTTTAAACAGAGTCTCACTCGGTAAAGTGCTGTGGCGTTACAGCTCACAGTAACCTCTAACTTTTGGGCTTAAGCGATTCTCTTGCCTCAGCTTCCTGAGTAGCTAGGACTACAGGTACCCACCACAACGCCCGGCTATTTTTTGTTGCAGTTGTCATTGTTGTTTAGCTGGCCCGGGCTGGATTTGACCCTGCTGGCTTTGGTGGATGTGGCTGGCGCCCTACCCACTGAGCTACAGGTGCAGCCCCAAATCTGCATTTTAAAAACTTGCTGAGACAGCTACATGGAGGGTGAGGGGGTGAAGTCCAGATATAGGGAGCTTGAATACTCTAATTCAGGGAAGAGATGAGAGAAGGCAGAGCAGAAGTTGGTTTCTAGAGGTGTTTAGACAAAATCAAGTTGTCGTGTTTTGTTTTTGGTTTTGTTTCTGTTTTGCCAGTTCTGTTGAATGTGGGGAAGAGGGGCCAAGAAGCAAGCGTACTGGGTTTTGCTTAGGTGACTGTACAAGCGGTGAGTTCATTAAATAAGATGTGGAATTCAGGAAGAGGAGAGTTCAACGTCAGGGTGTTCTGTAAGTGGTCGGAACTCAAGAGATATTCTGCATGAGTCCTCAGAGTGTGGTGGTGCGTGATCCTGTAGAGAGACCTGTAGAGAGTGGCCCTGAGATGGCACCGTGAGGTTAGGGTGCAAGTCCTGGTAGAGGGACATAACAGGAGGGCAGTAATACTAAGAGGGAAAGGAGGTGGGATAAACTGACACAGATGGAAATAAGTTGATAAGGGTGAACGTTTTCAGAGCAAGAAATTGGGAGTTCCTAGCTAAGTAGTAGGCAGCTCATTTGGTTGACTAAGGATGAACGTTAATAGTATCCACAACAGATAACCTGGTTGAATTACCTGTGGACAGTTTGTGGGTCTGCTGAGAAGTGATGGGAAGTGTCTCTGGACAGTTGTCAGTGGTGAGAAACTATAGAGCCATGTCCCTGGAAGGAATCTTAAAGGATATTGAAGACTTCGTATTCCGTTACTGTGCCTAAAAAAAGTTAAATTACACGAACACGTATAACTACCGTATTGTTTTTATTCATCCTCTTTCTGTATAGAAAGCAAAACCCTCTTTGTAGATAGTATTCATGTGATCAGATTTGGGAAAATGATTTTTCCCCTATCTCTGACGGTCAAAGAACTGGAGAAGCATTTAGGTTGTTTCCACATTTTGGCGAGATGAAACATTTTTTAATCCATTTTTATAATTGGCCTGTCTTAAGAAGAATAACAAAAACCATAAGATAAAATAAATTACTTCTTTTAAGCCAAAAAAGCTACTTTATATTCTCTTTAGAGCCTGGCTTACAGAAGCAGGCTCACATTAGTATCCTTTCTATTTCCAAAACTCTCACTCTTTAATCCGGGGCATTTTCTGTCTCTAAGAATCCTCTTCTGACAAGGCCAGAGAAGCCTCCCCAGGACGCTGTGTCACTACAGAGCAGAAGACTATTCAGTGGTATTTCTGGCACTAGCTGTAATTCCTCCCTCCCTAACCTCGTCTTCCCCTGGGGTTGATGGACTCTCACTTAGTTCCTAACACCAGGTATCTGCAGAACACTTCCTCAGACCATCATGAAGAAAGTCACCATTTACTGGCCTAATTATCCTGATTACCCTCAAGCTAGGGGGAACGTGCTCTGGCAAAGGCAGGGCCATTTTTACCCACTCCTCGTGTGATTGTACTGATGGGAAAAAAGCATTTAACTGGTACTGCTGTATATTTTTCTTTCTTTCCTCCACATTTTCTGGGCTCACAATGTTATATAAGCAGCTTCCTCTCATCCTATACAAAATCCCTTTCTTGTTCCCTGTATCTCCAGATCAATAGCATTCATGTATTTGTTCAGAAGTTACACTCTTTTTCAAACCCACAATAAAAAGAAGCTTGTTCCAGCCTCAGGGAAACTAAATGAAGTTGCCTTCTGTTCTCTGTCCTCTCTGCTGTACACCTCCGGCCCCAGGTATGTAACAGCCCTGAAATTTCTGGAAGTATTGCTGAAACCACTCTTCCCCCATATGGGTCTTCTCAAGTTGGCTTCTTGGGCACCACGGTTTTCCTGCTTTGTTAGAACGGAGCCTTTTTCTTTAGTAAATAGCTGTGGGATATTTTGAGAATGCCATTTGTTGATGAGGCTGTTTTGACAAGGTGAAAAATGTGCAGAAGTGCAACTTTTTATATCACCAAGCGAGGTTCGTAATGTTCGTCCTCATTCAGCACCGCCTCCCATCCACGCTCAAATACATGGTCAGGACAAAGGTTGGGACACGCTGAAGGAGAGCCAAGTACACTGAAATCCTATTCAGAGATGCTAACTGCACCTGTTACCTGGTGATTTTCTTTGCTATGTTTCAATGCCAGAACGGTCTTCTCAAAATACCTTGTTTCACTGGTAATGCTTTCCTAACAGTTGGGTATACAATATATCCCTAAATCCCCAATCTAAATATTTTTTGAATTTGCTAAACAAGATTATTATTACCACTCCTCTCTATGCTATTCCCTTCATCCACTTTCTGTTACAATTGCTACTGAGGCAGATTTCAGGATAGGCTAAACCTATGGTGCATATTGCAAGGATACATGTCAAATCTATTAAGTGTGGAGTATAAATGTCCTAACACAATAATTAAGTAAATGAGGTGAAATCTATGTTAGCCAGTTTGATATAAGCATTCCAAATTGTATATAAAAACAGCACATTGTACCCCATAAATGCATTAATGTATACAGCTACGATTTAATAAAACTTCCCCCCTACTCTTCCCCCCACTTCGTATGAACTTCTCCCCACTCTGTATATGTCTGTTGTTAGACCCACCTTTATATCATAAAATAACCTATTGACTAGGGGCCAGTGTTCTTTTGCTGGTAGTTTTATGACTTGGACTTGTCCCACGAGGAGATATATGGATAAAGAAGTAAAAGCAGGGAAGGTGGACATCCTTGCTAGCTGGGATTACTAGAACTCTGAACACCACAGCAGAGCTCTTTGTGCACTGGATTTCAGAACACAAATCCTTTTTGCCTAAAGCAAAAAATTTGCTTCTGAGAATGGGTCTGATATACTCATGAATTGTACTGACAAGGAGATTCAGGGTACACAATTTTCAGTGACTTATTCTGACCATTGCTTTAGTCAAACTGGCTGGTAGCACTTAAGAATTTCACAGTGTGGTCACCAAAAACACACTCTAGTAATTATAGTAGACTATGTTTTGAGACCTAAAGAATCTGTGTTCACCCTTGGCACCTGTGGCTCAACAGGCAAAGGTGGCAGCCACGTACAACTGAGCTGGCAGGTTCGAATCCAGCCCAGGCCTGCCCACAACAATGACAGCTGCAACCAAAAAATGGCCGGGCATTGTGGGGGGTGCCTGTAGTCCCAGCTACTTGGGAGGTGGAGGCAGGAGACTCGCTTGAGCCCAGGAATTGGAGGTTGCTGTGAGCTGTGATGCCACAGCACTTTATCCAGGGTGACAGCATGAGGCTATGTCTCAAAAAAAAGAGTTTGTGTTCAAAAGTCAATATGGGAAAAACTCTTCTGGAATGGAAGGTAGAAAAAGAAACTTATTTTTAAGGTGTTTTGGAAGGGAAACAGAAGTTTTAAAGCTCCTGTTAAAAATTTTCTTTTATTATTATTCTCCAAGTCTCTGAGTTTGACCCAGTCTGTGTCTGAGTAGAAAAATGCCAAAATGAGGAGAGAGAACTTTTAATGCCCAGATCAGTGCCAATTTTCTTAATGATGTGTGATGATACCACCGTCTTTCATTCTTTCTGAGCTGGTGTTCCAGTGGCCTCATCTTTGGAAGTCATAAAACCCAGTCAGGAGACACGCTGCTAAAAGAGGCCTCTTTTTATCAACCCATAACCATTAGCAATGGTGATTTAGGAAACATTGACAATAGGCAATCTTTAACTATAAATTTCTTGACAGGTATAAGTTTGAATGTTTTATTCTTAAATGGATGCCCTGGTTTAAAATGTAACTTCAGAGTTATGACAAAACCTGATTTTTTTTCCTTCGCAGTCTCAGTATCAATTCAATTCTCCTCATCTGCAGTCTCACTCTTATATGTTAAAAAAAAAAAAAAAAAAAGAGCATTGGAAAAAGTAAACTACAGAGAAGGGCAATCTTGATATCTGATAACCACTAACGATAAAAAAGGGATGGTAATCCTTCAGTGGAAAAGCATCATTGTAAGAAATGCTTAAAGAGGAATTCTTTCACTCATGACTAGGACAGATTCATGAGAATTTGCATCATCGACACCAAGCACTTCAAAAACCTTATATGTAAAATACCTTCTCTCAATTGACATTTAGAATCAACCCATGGGCCTCCAAAGATATACAAAGGGGCCTCATTGTCTACCCAAACCTGGAAATTCATTCAGTCAGAGTGTTTGTCTATTGACACAGGGTGACCAATATAACCAGACTAATGTACCCACGTTATCTCCCTTATCTTGGCTCTGGAGAAAAATAGTAATGGTTGCTGGGAAGTAGGAAGTATGTACCAAATGGAAAATAACTATTATCTTAAAAGACCGGGCCACAAACTGTGAATGTGTTCCATTATTAAGAAATACGTGAATAAGAATAGTCTGCTTAAATAGATAATGCGTTCCTGGCTCCAAAAGACTCATGATGCAAAATTGAATCATTGAAATAAAATTAACTGATAAAAACATATGATATTCAGTAAACTTGCTTTAGTATTGAGAAAAACTTATCCTCAAAATATGAGCAATTGAAAAGTCAAGGGAGAGAGTTGGTGAGTCTTCTTTACAGTAAAAATAAAAGTCTATGGACATTCAGAGTATCTGTAGTAACTATATGACAGATTACAACATTATAAAGTCTTTTCAGAGATGAAGCCAAATCTAGCAACCTTGGAAGTCATCTTGTCATCAACAATGCAAGCTTTAGATTGGTTTTCAAAAACAAACAAACAAAAAAAGATGAAGCAAAAATTTAAAACAAAAAGCCCTCTGGTCATGACATGCAGATACCAGTATAGGAGAAATCTTTGATAGAGATTTGCCATTAAGGGGGGTAAAGTCCCAGCAGGGAAACAGGCAGCTCAACCTCCCACAGGGAAAGTGGTGAGGCGGCCTCCTACCCAACTGCTTTGAGCCCCATGAAAAACTATTCTCTACTGACATTGGAGCACCATGTATACATTTCAGCAGCAGTTTCAGTACCTGGGAGCAAACGGCAGAACATTATTTCGGTCCTCTGAACAGAACCTAGCAATTTAAACAGCAGGTGTTCAAGTGTTATATCAACAGCATGCTACCATCTATGCTAAAAAAAGAGAAGAGAAAAGAAAAAGTAAAGGCTCAAAAACAAAATCCCTTAAGGAATGTAGTATAAATGCTTAGTGAACTGTACATCTGGAACAGAAAAGGTGTCACAGCATGTGACAAGATGGAAGTCATTCAGAAATTGTAGTGAAATTGTCTTTTGGCTTTTCTGAGCTTGTAAGTATGCCTTAAACTTCATTTGCCCTCCCTCGTAGGGTATCCAAACACACTGTTTAGAAAATGACAGCTTCACTTGGGTCATTTACTCTGAATTTTGTGACTTTACCATTGGTCATCATCCAGGAGAATTTTAAATACTCATTCCTCAGTGTCAGCAAGTCATCAACCGCACGAGCGCCAGATGGACCCTCTGGTTGGTAGGAGCTCTACTGTCACTGCTCAATTCTGATCCTGTTCTTGGCTAAGTTTCTGCATTCTACAGAAATCTCAGAGTTCTCATAACCATTTCAAATTTTATAAAAAGATGGAATAGAATAATAACACGTACAGAACCTTTTTTACATATAGATGACAAAACTTGATTACAACTAGTGGTATATAAAAAGATGTTCTTGAAAATTAAGGCTTGAAAACTAAATTAGATGAAGATTTGAAATAAAGTCACTTGAGTTTCTGATCAGGTATAAATTTTAATGTTATTAACCTATATCTTTCCTTGATCTATGATTGGATTGGATCTAGCTTACAAAGATGAAGCTAACCAAGAAAAATAATCTAATGTATACTTCAGTAAAAAAAATTATTCAAAAATAGAAACTAATATTTAAAATAGTTAAATGTACCAGGAAAAAAGTTAATGTTTCAGAATGATGCTGTAACATGTTATATATTTGTTAAAAGAGATAGACAAATTAAGATTGAAGAATTATGGCATCCCATACCAAATGGAAAAGATAAGTAACAAGTTTAGTATGATAAGGAACAAACAAATCAAATACTCAGGAAAATTACAACCGATGCTAAGATGAAAAACCTCTAAAAGAATAATATGATTATATTCTCAACAATTCAGCAAAGTGTTGATGGAACAACTGTTTGGAACATTCCTAGCATAGGCAGTGACAGCATACTAAGTAAGGCATCATGATCTCGTCTTTGAGAAGTGATACGTGCTCTGCAGTGATGATCTGGCTTAATCCAAGCTTTGTCCTTTAGACTATTGACAGACTTTTAAACATGACTCCTACAAATTGAAAGGCAGAAAACTGATACAGCAGTTAATCCAGATCCCTGTCTTGGTAGCAAAAATACAAGACCTTTAGAATGACTTCATCAGTCAGACTGTGGATATTATCCACACAATTTTTCTTTTAACCCTAGCTCAATAAAAGATATAAATGTTCTCAAGAAAAGTGTTATTTTGTTCTATGAGTTTCCTGCAAAGACAATGTTAAGGTAAATTCAGGCTTGCAGAAACCATCCATCAGAACTTGAAAAGTTTTAACCTGGAAAGAGACATCTGGATTTTAAGAGCACTATTTGCTTCTAAATTTTTGATAGAGATTCGCCATTACCCCATATGTAATTGCAAGTTCTGCCTGGTGGAAATGGCAGTCCTTTCCGATGAAGGAGATACTGCAATGGCAAGGAGGGAGATAGGTCATGAATTAATAATCTTGTTTGGCAGAAGTTTCATGACACCTGCCAACACTATATACAAAGAAAGCTTTTCTCAGCCTTTCACCTTCATGTCTGCTGAATTAACTCATATATTTTACAAAAGAAGTGCTCCATACTGTGATCATTTCCATCTTCTGACATCTGCTCCATGCATATCTTTGTCAGCTTAAGATACGCCACTTGTCAGTTAAAAGAGAATAAGGGTATATAAAAATGTAAAGATGCTACTTTATATTAGGAAGATGTAAGGAGCTTTAGCAGAAATTGACAAAAGTTGCCAAATATAAATCCTGAACTTTAACTTAAAATTGATGATTTAAGGTTAAATTTCCTTACACAAGTCTTACTGAAGAGCCTTAAAATGAATAAGAAATTCAAAGTTACCTGAATTGTTATATATAGAGTTTGTTAACCTTTTGTGGGTATTTTTTGAATGTAGAGAACACCAGCTATTTTATAGTGATATATTTTATGCTTTTTATATCATTTATTTTATATTTAATAGCCTTTAAATAAAATGAAGCCTATTACATAAAATTTTTAAAAGATATACCTTTTTTGAATATGATAAATAATATTCTGCTAAATGTTAAATATGGTTATCTTTATCATAAAACATGGAAAATTGAAATAAAGTGATCTCGTAAAGTAAATAACAATTCTTTAAATGAATTTATTTAGGGTCGAATTATGTATAGTCCAGAATGGAATATAGTACTGTAATTCAAATAGTTAAATAATTTAATAAATATCAACAATATTTGTGGTACATTATAATGTTGTTATAATAGATTCTCTTTAAAACAACTTTCTTAAAATCATGAAATAAAACTGTGATTATGAGAAATGGGCTATAAATAATATAATGACATAATCTAGCATATTAATAGGTGGTCCATTATTTTGTAGCTACCATTGTCTTAGATATACTTAGGTTCATTTCCATCCTTTCAATGTATCACTTAGTTCTGATGATCATGTAATAGAAACTATAATCATATCCACATGTATTTGACTCAAAGAAACTTTTCTTTTGTTCAGTTTTCCTTTTTACAGTACAAAGTTTCAGTTTACTTTCTCTCATTGGCCTACTAAAGGAATCTTTTTTCTTCAGGTATGTGTGTGTTTACCTTGTTGACGGAGATGCCAAGCAATGGTGTGGTGGGCAAGTAGTATTTTAAACTCACAATTAGTATGGATAATGCTTACCTGATGTTAAGCCACTGCTTCTTAAGTACTTGAAAAAATTAGATAAAGAAAACAATAAAATAAAAGAGCTTTGGACTAATGAAAAGAAATTTCCAAAGTAAGAGAGAAAAGTTAATGGTGACATAGTAGTACCCAATAGGAAAAAGTTTGACAAATTGCTTATTAGACTTTTTATAATCAATAGATAGATAGATGGATTCATTTTTAACAATCGCATATACTTTTCATGTGAAAAATACTCTCTGAGGAGTTTAGAATTCTAGAAGACAAATAACTTCTTAAAGAATAGGTCGAAAATGTCGGTTTGTTTTAAGGTCAATATAATCGGATACTGTAGAATATTATGCAGCTATTAAACTTCTCTAAACCAAAGAACATGTAACACAGGGCTGTGTCATTGTGTTTATAAACAGAAAGGCACACACACACAAATACATACACATCAGTATCATAAACGGAAAGGAAAAAACTAAAACTATTATCACTAAGTAGTTGAAGTAGAGAAGGTTTGGTTGTTATCAAACTTATACCTTTCTATAGCCTCCAATTTTTCTGTAATTAGCATGCATTAATTATAAATGAAAAATTTATTGCAGAGTGGTAACGTAAAATACAAAAATCAAGAATTATTCCAAATAATGCTCAGATGGAGAATATACCACTTCAACCCTTGTATCTCTGCAATTGATAAAATAAATAAATGAGACATTGTTCTGTGTAAAATAGCACATTCCACCCTATCTCTTTCATTGATGGTAGTTATGAAAAAAAAAAACAACAGAATGCTCAGAGTATCTATTTGAGGGCACCAAAACTAAAAGTAGAACAAACTTGAAGAACATGAGCATTTGGATAACCACCACAAATGTTTACCTTTTTATTTTTTCCCCCTAAGACTTCCTTCATTTGGCCCTGAATGCTGCACAGTTTGGAAGTGCATGTCAGAGAGAGGGGAATAAAATCCTTAACTTTCTGGCCAGATGATTAAAAAAGGGAGTCCCAAGGAACCAGGGAGATCACAGGGCAAAGGGTTTAAAAAGAAAAGTCCCATTAAATTATTTGTGAATTCCTGGGCTAATCACCAAATTGTGCCTGTGTACTCCTGATATTAATCATCACAGCAAAGATGTTCAAAAGTGAATTAGCATATAAATCACTGACTAGGTCCCCAACTAGGCATTACTGGGTAGTATATGCAAGGGACAGATCCAAAAAAAGCACTGCAAAGTCTTTGGAAACTGGTCTGGAACTGGAACCATACTCTAGGAAATATGTGTTGGAAATTGCATCATACACCTAACCAGGTTATGGATTGTCGGCTAAAACAAGAGTTTCTAGAGAAATTTCAACCTATAAGAAAAAAACTATCTAAACCCTCCAACACCAAAACTATACAGATGTTGAAAAGCTCTGACAAAGATTTTAAAGCAGCTACCACCAAATGCTCTAACAAACAATCAAGGCCACATTTGAAATACAATAAAAATATAAATTCTCATTAAAGAAACAGAAAACATCAAATGGAAATTTTGGAACTGAACTATACAACAATGAAATAAAAAGTCCACTGGAGGGCTCAATTTAAGAAAATGGAGATGAAAGAGAAAAGAGTCAACGGAAATTAAAGACAGATAAATAGCAATTATCCAATCTGAACAAAAGAGAGAAGAAAGACTGAAGAAAAATAAATGGAAACATAGGGACTGGTGAGACCATAATAAGTCTAACTTTCATGCCATCAGAGTCCTGGAAGGAGAGAGTCCAGAATGGAAAAAATATGTATTTGAAGAAATAATAGCTGAAATTTTCCTAAATATGGTAAAAGACGTAAAACTACCTACAAAATTAAAGAAGTTGAGGAAAAAACAAGTGGAAGAAACCCAAAGTAATTCATTTCCAAGTACATAATAATTAACCTACAGAAAGCAAAGTACAAGAAAAAAATTTCAAAAGACCTATTAAAAAACATGTTATCTGTACACAATGATTCAAGTAATAGCAGATTTCTCATACAAACACAAGGGGATTAGAAGAAAATGACACAATAGTTTGAAAATGTTAAAAGAATTGCCAATTTGTTATCTATATATAGTGAAAATAATCTTCAGAAATGAAAGTAAAATAAAGACATTCTCAGAAAAAGGAAAAGAAAAGAGTATTCTTGCCAGGAGAACATCTCTAAATGAACTGCTATAATAAGTTCTTCAGATGGAAGAGAATTGATAACAGAAATAAAAGAAAGCAGGAACATCAAAAATGAATAAACAGCAACAGAAATGCTAAATATCTGGGTAAATATGGAAGATAATTATCTCCTCCTTGATTTCTTTGAAATACTTTTGACATTTGAAAACAAAAAATTATAATTGATGGTGTATTTAATGTATAAAAATATAACTTATAAGACACTTTAACATTAAGGTAGAATAGTAAAAGTATCTACATCATTTTAGGTTTCTATACTCCACATAAGGAGGGAGCAAAACACTGCAAGTAGATTGAGAAAACTGAAGTGTGTGTACTGTAATCACTAGACCAACCACCAAAAGAACAAAAAAAAGAAAAGAAATGAGTAGATTTAAAATTAGAAGAGGTAAGTAAGGATTCGAAAATCTTCAGAGAACTCAAAGGAAGGAAGAAAAAGGAACTGATACACACACACACAGTTAACATGCATAGCAGAGAAGGACATAATACTTTTTTACAAAGATCATGAACAAGGCAAAGATGTCCTCTGTCATCGCCCTAATCTCAACATTTTAATGGAAGTCCTCCCCGATACCACAAGGGAAGAAAAAGAAGACAAAGATTAGAAAGGAAGAAACAGAGGAAATGATTGTCTACTTAGAAAATCCCTTGGAATCTATTTTAAAAAAAAGAAAAAAAAGGCTCCAATAACTGATACATTAGCTTATTTAGCAAGGTCTAAAGATATAAGGTCGACATATGAAAATTAGTTTTATTTCTATACACTTGTATAGAAATGTAAAGCAAAAATGATGCTACTTAGAAAAAATGACTAAAGGCCATTCATAGAAAGTAGCTCATAATCCAGGATAAATGAAAAATTTTCTATCAAGTTCTAAATAACTAAATCAAAACATAAATAGCACAATATCTGTAGAAGACATTAGAAAAGTAATTAGAGAGTCACTATTGATTGAGATCCAATAGGAACTAGACTAAACTGGATCACACTAAAATCTATTTTAAGGCCAAGTCTGATGGCTTACACCTGTAATCTTAGCACTTTGGGGGGCAAAATGAAGGAGATCCCTCGAGCTCAGGAGTTTCAGACCACCTTGAGCAAGAGTGGGACCCTATCTCTACTAAGAGTAAAAAAAATTACTCCAGCATTGTGGCCAACACCTGTAGTCTCCGTCACTTGGGAGACTGAGGCAGGAGGATCCCTTGAGCCCAGGAGTTTGAGGTTGTTATGAACTAGGCTGATGTCACAGTACTCTAGCCAGAGCAACAGAGTGAGACTCTCTGAAAATTATTTTTTAAGTCAATTTTAAAATATTAAATTCTAAATTTATTTGAATTTTTAGAAAAATAATGGAAAAACCATAATTGATTTTAAAAGTCAGCATGACCTTAATTCTAAAACTTTATTGGTATAGGCCTGCCATACTTTGAGGAACTTGAAAAAATAGTACTTTGCTTCATATGAAACAAGAAAAAAACCAAATAGTTAATGAAATAAAAATAAATCTGAAGGTATCACGTTACCAGGCTCCAGGTTACACCACAAGTCTACGGTGATCAAGACAGCATGGTACTGGCACAAAAATAGAGACATAGACCCATAGAATAGAAAAGAGAATACAGAGATGAATTCAGCTGCAAATCATCATTTGATCTTTGATAAGTCTAACAAAACCATGTACTGGGAAAAGTGATTCCTATTTAACAAATGGTGCTTAGAGAAATGGTTAGCAACCTGTAGAAAACTGAAGCTAGACCCACATCTCTCATCATTGACAAAAAATTTATTCCTGCTGGAAAAAGATTTAAATTTAAGACACAAAAAGTTCAAATTCTAGAAGACAGTTTGGGGGAAATGTTTGAAAATATTGGCCTGAGAAAAGATTCTAAGAGAAGACCCACCTAGCAATTGCAGCAACACCAAAAATAAATAACTAGGATTTGATTAAGCTAAAAAGCTTCTGCATAGCTAAAAATACCACAACCAAAGCAAACAGACAGCCTTCAGAATAAGGGAAGATTTTTACATTTTATGAATCTGACAAAGGCCTAATAACTAGAATCTACAGATAACTCAAATTAATCAACAGGAAAGGAGCAAACAACCCCATTTTCAAGTGGGCAAGAGACTTGAACAAAAACTTCTCTGAACATAACAAACACACCAAAAAATACTCATCATCTTTAATCATCATCAAAGTGCAAATCAAAACCACTCTGAGATATCATCTAACTCCAGTTAAGATTAGACCACATCACAAAATCCCCACACTGCTGATAATGGCATGCATGTGTAGAGAAGGGAATACTGCTGGTGGGTTTGCAAACTAATGCAACCTTTATGGAAAAAAAGTAGGGAGAATTCTCAAAGAACTAAAAGTGGACCTTCCATTTGATCCCACAATCCCATCACTAGGTATCTACTACCTAGAAGAAAAAAAATCAGTTTACCACAAAGACATTTGCACCAGAATGTTTATTGCAGCTCGAGTCATAATTGCCAAGTCACGGAAGCAATCCAGATGCCCATCAATCCATAAATGCATTAACAAACTGTGGCATCTGTATACCATGGAACAGTATTCAGCCATAAGAAGAGATGGAAACTTTGCATCTTTTGTGTCTACCTGGATAGAGTTGAAACACAGTCTTCTTAGTAAAGTATCCCAAGAATGGCAAAAAGAATCTACTCAATACTAATATGAAACCAATGTATAGACAATTACATGCCCACATGATGATGAAACACAAATATAGTCTAGTAAGGGGGAGGAGTAAAGGAGAGAGGAGGAGGTGAAGGGTGATTGGCAGGATCTCACCTGATGTGCCCAAAGCGAGGTGTTCAGCACGCCCTCTGTGTGAAGGATTGAAATTTATCTTAGAAGTGAGACAAATGTAACTTACAAATTTGTACCCTCTTATTAATTTGAAATAAGAAAAGGCATTAAAAAATTTTATTGGTATAGGACAAATTCAAAACGTTTAGGAACTGTGATTAAAAATATAGGTCACGAATATAAGAGATTCACCTCTCTCCAAGAGAGATTTGGAACTTTAAACTATTTGAACCTTTAAAATTGCAATTACAGGCCTGAGTCACGAGACAGGCAGCTATCCCAAAGCAGCTGTAACCTTCGTTTCTCTGGTTATAGAGTAAGCCTTCTTTCTTACTTGCTTTGTTTTGGTAAATGTTGTAGGTTAACTCTAGGGTGACAGGGAAGACCTCTTCCCTCTCCACTGTTGGTCTTCATTATAGATTAACTTCCCTCTTAATCTTTGTCACACACTTCATAGCTGTTGCATTGCTTTAAGATGCAATGTTAAATACCTTCTTTTAAGTTGGAAGGGAAATGAAACCCAGTTATAAAGAAAATAAAACAAGCCCTACAGAAAAGAAAACAAACTGTAACTAATTAATCTGTTGCAACTCTTAAACTAGCCTTATACAGAAAATGTTGTAATATTGTTAAATTTTTCTTCTTCCTGTATAAGCAAAAACTTTAGTTTTAACTTTGAGGCCTGACACTATTTTTCTGGAGTTGTGTGTCCCAGAATGACTATTTCCAGGATTTTTCTTTAATAAACTCTTTAAAACTGGGTTCTGAACCTTTTGATTATTTCAGGTTGACAAGATGAATCAATTGTTCATCTAATAACAGAAATATAGCAAAAGAATAATGCATTATGATTACAGAGGATTAATTTGGAATGCAAATTATAGTGGGTTGAGTACTGGCTTCCAAAAAGACAAGCCCATGTCCTAATCCCCACAACCTGTGAATAAGACTTTATTTGGGGGAAACTTCCTTGCAAAATGTAATTAAGTTAAAGATCTCAAAATGAAATCATTCTAGATTCTCTAGGAGGGCCCTAAGTCCAATGGTAAGTATCCTTATGTGAGCCAAGATGGGGTCCCTGGGTTTCCTTGCCTATAGTTCTACTAGAAGTTGTCATGTTTTCCTTATATAACCATACCTATAGCCACTACTGTGTAAAATGACGCATGTTTATGTGCCTACTATACGACTATTGTATGACTACTGTTGGGCATTGTACCACCACTGTTCCCCTTAGATGTATAAGTCTATAAGACTTTCCACCTGAGTGAATGTCCCATGCCTGTGCACTGGCCAGAGAGAGCTGGATAAAACCAGGCCACGTGTGCCCTTGACTCCACAGTTCTTCTTCAGTCTGAATGCAGCTGCACAAACCTATCAGCAGGAACCCCTTGCATTATACCTTATAAGAAGCACAAGAAGACTGAAGAGAGGTCAAGGCCTTGTGAAGACAGGCTGCAACTGAAGCGATACAGCCTGGGGAAGCCCAACTAGAAACCACCTATTATTGGTAAATTTGTTGTGGCAGCCTCAGGAATCTAATATCCAAGGATATTTTAATACTAGAAAATATGTAATCATTTTCACGCAAGTAAAAAGCACTAATACCCTACCAAAATGTTAAAAGCATTTGTTACAAGAGAACCAGTACCTAGATGGAAATATCTATTATAATGATGATGATTTGAGAAAAATAAGCAGAAGGCCTGAAGCCAATTTCTGCTCTAACTGGTGCTCCTGGCGAGAAGGATTGGCCCAGTCAAATATCCTATTAAATATGCCAGAAACCGGGCGGTTCCTGTGGCTCAGCAAGTAGGGCGCCGGCCCCATATACCGAAGGTGGTGGGTTCAAGCCTGGCTTCGGCCAAACTGCAAAACAAAACAAAAAAAAAAAAAAAACACTCATTCCCATAAGACCGCATGTACTCCCCCCATCCCATTTGGCTATCTGAAACTTCCCACAAGCCCTGTCACTTTGTAGCCTG
>CAUYON010171865.1:0-27332 GCA_963573935.1 Arctocebus calabarensis
TGGGACTACAGGCATCTGCCACAACTCCTGGCCATTTTTTGGTTGCAGCCACCATTGTTGTTTGGCGGGCCCAGGCTGGATTCGAACCCGCCAGCTCAGGTGCACGTGGCTGGCACCTTAGCCCGTTGAGCCACAGGCGCCAAGCCATGTTAGATTATTTAAATGAAGAGCTTTCTAAATAAAATTAATAAGTAGTACAATACAATAGGTGATAACTGGGAAATATGTGAGACTGCCTTATGTAGGGGGCTAAGGAAAGATCTCTCTGAAGAGATCATTTTAAGGCAGATGTGAATGGTAGGATGGATTTAGAAATGCCCTCGTCTGGGAGAAGATAATTCCAGGCAGAAGGAACGGCAACAGCCAAAGCCCTGAGATGACCATATATCCTCAAATATGAAAAAGAAGAACCACGAGGCAAGGATGGACTGAATGAGAGATGAGTTTTGGGGGGGCAGCAAAGGCTTCATGATGTAGGTCCCAGTAGACATTGGCAGGGATTTAATTTTCCTTTTGACACCAATGGAATTCTTTTTAAGCAGGGGAATGTTGTGATCTGGCTTTGATTCTTCTTTTCTTCTTCTTTTTTTTTTTTCTAACTCTGATTGCTGAGTGCTGTAGAGATAATGGGCTGTCTAAAGCAAGGCTGTAAGCAAACAGGCCAGCAGCCATCACTGGGACCTGCTCAAGGAAGGAGGCAGCAGTGAAAATGCAAATACAAATGGATTTGGGTTGTACTAGGGATGCAGAGGTGACCGCATTAGCAGTTTGCGGGGAGTAGTGTTGAGGAACAGAGAAGAATCAGGGATGGTTCCAAGGCTTCTTACTTCAGCAACTGAGAAAGTCAGCATGAACTGAGAAATGAAGGCAGAGTTGGTTTAGTCTTGGACACAGTAAACTTTAGAAAGATGCCTACTAAGTGTCATCATGAATATGCGATGGAGGCAGTTGCCTACCAAAAAGAACTCAAGACTCAACCATGGATGTTGTCATAGAGTTAGAAAACTCTGGAGGCCCAGAATTTCTAAAGTAAGAATCAATCTGGAGTACATGGAAAACATTTGCACTCTCAAACTTATTTCCAACAGCAACAACAGACAACGAGGCTGACCATGGTCAAAGATAGAGGAAATCCTTCTTTTATCGTGAGTTGTTTCCTTTAAGTAAGAGCCAGAACTGGGTTCTGTTTGTGCAGGGAGTTCCTGACAGCACAGAATCCCAACAATGGCTGTGCTTTCAGCAAGAAAGACTTCGTGTGCTTAACATTTGTCGTGAATGGAGCCCTAAAATTTTACCACCTCCTATAAACATTTATTGTTTTTCTGTGTATCCGACTCCAAGCAGAAAAGTACGAGTGCTTTGTCATATATTCCTGGAAATAAGTTAGTGTCAAAGACAGAACAGATGAAGCATGTGAGCCACAATAATAGGTCCCAAGAGGAAAGAGGATTAGATAGAAAAAGAAGCCATTGTTTCCTACAACTATTTTTACCACTCGGCTGGTAGAGTTTTCACTGTCCTTAATGCATTTTTCTATTCAATCACAATAAACTTTGCAAACCGCATGTTTAATACAATTTCTAGCAACATATTTCACTTCTTTTATCACACAACTCAAACCTTATTACTTGTTCATTATATTGCAGTTGGGATTTAGATTTCTATAACCATTTTCTTGAATGTGGTGCACCTTATAAATTTATGACTTTTATTGCAAATCAATAAATTTTATCCACCTATTACTCAGCAAGGGACATACTTTACTGAATAAACTATGCCATTCCATTTAGCTTTTTAATCCAGGGGAAATTTTAAATTAAAAAGAAAATTCTTAGCACAAGGCAGGCAAAAAGAGACAGACAAAGAGGTTATAGAATTCAAGAATAGAGTAGAAAGAGTCATGGGTGCAAGACTTTGATTTCCTCTAGTAATGGATCAAATTTCATAAACCATCAGAACCCTATTTCTTCTTTCAAACATTATTGGAATACTTGGTATAAGATGGTAGTTTCCAGTTAGAGATGATAACTGTCCCTTTCTCTGCCCCCACAGGGAACATTTGGTCATGGGAGGGGACATGAATATGACCTGGAGGTACTTCTGCACTTCTGGTACATAGTAGGTAGAGGTCAAGGTTGCTACTAAACACCCTTCAATTCCCTGACAAGTCCTCACAACAAACAACTGTCCCACCCAAAATGTCAAATGCCTAGATTAAGAAACAATGGCTTATATGGCTCAACGGGCTAAGGCACCAGCCACCTACACCTGAGCTGGCAGGTTGGAATCCAGCCCGGCCCGCCAAACAACAATGTCGGCTGCAACCAAAAAATGGCCAGGCGTTGTGGCGGGCGCCTGTAGTCGCAGCTACTTGGGAGGTGGAGGCAAGAGACTCGCTTGAGCCCAGGAATTAGAGGTAGCTGTGAGCTGTGATGCCACAGCACTCTATCCAGGGTGACAGCTTGAGGCTCTGACTCAAAAAAAAAAAAAAGAAACAATGGCTTAGAACATGGACCTTCAACGATACCTCCCTGCAAAAAAAGGTTCTACAAATTTTTGTGTTTCCATTTTCTCAAATAAAAGGAATCATTAAAGATCCACTTTATATTACCCACCCCTTGGAGAATATGAATAACTTAGTCAAATGGATTTATTGAAATTTCAGTGAAGGGTTGAAATTCAGTTCCTTAGACACTGGATTTCCTTTATTTCTACTTAAAATGATTAGGGAATTCAACTTAAACTGTTCAGAAGAGTTTCACAAGTCATACACTGGGGCCTGGGATGAAATTGTTGATAAGGAATGAGTTTAACATTGATTTCTTTATAGAAGAAAAGAGGTCAGCCAATTGATCAGCAATGATCTTGTGATATTAAGAAAGGAATTGGGGCCAGGGCTCACACCTGTAATAGTAGTACTCCGGGAGGCTGAGGCAGGTGGATTGCTTGAGCTCATGAGTTCAAGACCAACCTGAACAAAAGTGAGACCCCATCTCTACTAAAAATATAAAAAAAGAGGCAAGAGGATTGCTTGAGCCCAAGCATTGGAGGTTGCTGGGAGCTATGATGCCCTGGCACCCTACCCAAGGTGACAGCTTGAGACTCTGGCTCAAGAAAAAAAGAAAGAAACAAAGAAACAAAGAAGGAAGGAAGGAAGGTACTTGGAAATTATTAATTAATTTATTGTATTTAACAATTCAAATCTCCAGTTTTATTTCATCAGGCCAACCACTTGCATATCATTTGAAGATAATTATATACTAACCTATGTTCTGAAGTCATCTGTAATATTTTGGGTTCTATTTATTTTACTAATGCATAATTTTTATTCTGATTTTAGAAAGTATGTACTTTGCCTAGAGCAGATATTAGAATATCAAACCCTTTGATATCACTTAAATTTATAACAGGGAAGTATATAATATTCTTACATATATAATAGACATAAACATACACACCACTGTTAAATAAAATGTAATCCGAGATATTCTGAGCTCTGCAGACCATTTGAAAGGGGTCTTCAACATATGTACGTCATAAGCAACTATTTAATAGTCATAACCAACTGATGACTGTTGATATTTATTGAGAAACCATGGTGTGCTAAGAATTTTAATGTATAAACTTGTTTAATCTTCCTAACGAGTTTTGCAGGGTGACACTATTCTACCTCCAATTTAAAGATGAGAAACGAAGGACTTGCTCAGTGAAGTGAGTAACGTACTCCAGGTCACGTAACTGCCAAGAAGTAGAGATACCTCTGTCTGTCTCAAGCCTAGGTTCTTCACCAATCCGCTACACAAAAATGTCTTTGAGATTGTTATTTCCACAAAGATAGAATGCACTGTGGAACACAGAGTACTCTTTCTGTCACTGTGACCTTTCTCAAGGTGTTGAAGAATAAGACTCCAGGCAAAGCTCTAACTTTATAGAGACTGAGAACCATGATCATAAATCTTCCCTCCTTGCATTTATTTTGTATTTATCAATTATTCATGCAGCATTCTAGATGGTTGATGAAATCTTCAATTCACACAAGCACATTCAGTGACTTAATCATCGATCAGGAAGCAGCACATGGGCAAGTCCCCCTTTGTCTCTAGCTTTAACTTTCTACTTCAATTCATACCATTTCCAGACGTATGAGTGTATCCATTAAAAAATAAGTAATTGTTTTTTGCAGAGCTGTGTGATTTAACTGCATCTCCCTCGAAGGCTAATTAGGTCCTCAACTACTCCTCTGTGTGATGAGAATATTAGGTTTCCAAACAGCAAAAATTCATCAGCATGGTTGGCTACAAAACCTAAGGGGAAGCAATGGGAAGCACTGGTGATTCTTGGAAGTTAGAACTTGGGAGCAGAAGTGAATTTAGCGGACATGGCCACATTTTTCTGTGGTATCCCCTTTAATATTTCTGCCATAAGGCAACTCGCTCTATGTTTAAGAAGACACAGCAATGTGAAACTCACTTCACTTCCTAGGATTCTATTTTATCTTTAGGCAGCTTTAAATTTTGTTCATCTCGCATGGAGCTCAAATCTGACTTGTGAAACTGTTTAGTCTTTGACTAAGAGTAAATCAAGCTCAACAGAAGCTCCATAATAGGAAAAAGATGAAACAATTTACCAAACCCTGTGCCAGACTATATTTTCCAAAGACGGCCATATTGGCATGTCTTTAATGCAATGTGGTGTTAAGAACTTTCATGGAGAGGTAGAGCCTATATGTCCTCTCCTGGAATCTGTGTTGTCCTGCAACAATGATGGTAGTGATGCCATGTGACTTTACAGACTACACCTAAGGGACAAAAGCTGGTCCTCATACAATATTAGCCCTTGGAATGCAGCTACTGTGCTATGAGAAAATCAACCAACCACCTGGAAAGTGCAGTTGTAGGTATTACGGTTGACAGCCCCAACCGAAGTCCCAGTCACAGTCCACATCAATCACAACAGTTGGCCCTGAGGGAGCCACACTCAGATGGCTCAGCCTCAGTCCTTGGGCTGACTCAGCTGGACCAAGGGACACAGAGACAAGCTTTTAATTCTAAGCTGTGCCCAACTGCACAAGCTTGAACAAAGAAACTTGTCTTTGATTTAAGCCACTAAGTTTTGGGGTCATGTGTTATACAGCAATAGCAAACCAAAGCAATTCAGCTACCAAAATGTCTCATTGTTCATTTATTCATCCATTCAAGCAATTTCGTATCAACCACCTACAGAAGTGATGGGGCAGTTAGAGCTTCTGGGATTGTGCTATGAGGAAGACAAATCTCTCTCACAGAGATTGTGTTTTAGTAGGGAGAGAAAAAAGGTAAGCATACGTACACATACACAAACGTGTGAGAGAGAGAGAAAGAGGATAAATATTGACCACTAATTCCATAAAGAAAAATAAAAAGATAAGAAACAACAGTTGTGGGGAGAGTCATTTGGAACAGAGACCTCAGGAAGATGAAGGAGAAAGACAAAGAAATACCTGGGATCAGACTGTTCCAGCAGCAGAAGTGCCAACGCCCTGAGGCAGGTGTGTGTCTGATACACTCCAGTGAAATCCAGGAGGCCAAGGTGACTGGAGCACAGTGTACAGAAGGGGGAATGGTCAGCTGCAGGGTCAGAAGAGAGCTGGAGGCCAAATTAACAAAGGGCCCCGAGGAGTCTGCCTTGCACTGTGTACAAGATGGGGATACTCAGGGAGGTGTAATGAAAAGCGATGTGGTCTGACTTACAATGAGAAGGCTGACTCACGAGAAACCAGGGTAAAGTCAGGGAGACCCTTTAGGAAGTCACGGCCAAGAGTGGAGGGGTGGGTGGCTGTCTGCCCGCCAAGGCCAGCAGCAGTGAAGTGAGAAGCTGTTCAGATCATTATCATCATAACTACTGTGTAATTTTTTTACAATTAAAACATAGATTCACTGGCATGTGCATTCAAACTTCGCGGCATTTCTCAGTAGAGTTCCTGTTGCCAGTACTGCTAGTAACATATTTGTGTGTCAAAGTGAGTACACAGAGGCTCACAGAACACCAGCGACAGCCCCAAAATCACATCCTATGGATAGTTCTTTTTTCTCTCCCAACTAAAGAACCAAAGTTAGAATTCAACCCTCAGTAGACATTTCAAGTTGAAGCCTGTGCTATTTTTTGCTGGAGGTAAGTAGGTATCTAATTGTTGCTTTTCTGGTTTAAAAAAATTTTTTAGTGTATTACCAAGATTTAGAAAGAAAAATATACAAAAATGAAAGCAAAATAATTCACAATTCTGTTACTCTGATATATAACTGTTGACGTTCTGGTAAGTTCTCACACTATATTTTTAGTACCTTTAAATATCATATAATATACTATGTAAACTGTATAATAAGCAACATTTTCATTTAACAATGTTTCATAGTTGTCTGCAAGTTTAGAGTTATTTTGAAATATGATTATGAGTAGCTACATGATTTTAGTCTACTATTATTCATTTATCCAAATTCTCATTGTTAGATTTTTAATTTAAGAAAATATCTGACTTTTAAAAAAAATGAAAAACCCAGCCAGGTGCCATGGTGGCCACCTGTAATCCCAGCGGCTTCTGGATGGGTAGGATGCCCATAGCCCAAGTCCAATGTCATTGCACTCTGCTTAGAGCATAGGGGGGGAATCTGTCTCAACACCAACAACAAAAAAGGCAAAGAAATAAAGACAAAAAATATTTACTACCTTACATAATCTAAGATGAATATCTTACTTGTAAAAAAAATTCTCTTTGAAGATAAATTACTAGAAATAAGATTTCTGGATCAAAAAATATATAAAGTTGGGCGGCACCTGTAGCTCCAAGGAGTACAGTAGGGGTCTGGCTTTATATACTAGAGGTAGCAGGTTCAAACCTGGCCCCGGCCAAAAATTACAAAAAAAAAGCATATAAAGTTTTATTGTAGAAACACACTAACGGATCACCTTCTACAACTGTTAAAGTATTAAATTCTGCTGTCCAGAACTGGATGGTGTCTTGTTCGTTGTAATCTCATCAACATTGAATATGAGATTCATCTCTGAAAAAGGGAAGGGAAACAATTCAACATTACAGTTGGCCCTTCCTGTTTGTAGGTTCAACATCTGCTGATTTTGGAAAGAAAACTGTGCCTGTACTAAACTCGTAGAGACTTTGTTTTTCTTGTCATTATTTCCTAAACAAGGCAGCAGAGCAACTCTTTACCTAGCATTCACGTTGTAGTAGGTATTACAACTCATCAAGAGATGATTTGAATTATATAAGAAGATCCACATAAGTTAGATGCAAATGCCTCATCACTTTGTATTCGAGGCTTGGGCCTCTGCAGATTTTGGTTTCCCCAGAACATCCTGGTACCAATCCCGCAGCTATATCAAGGGACAACTGTATTTACAATAAAAAATCAGAAAACAAGCCAAACCCTCTAAGTAGTTGACAGTAGAAAAATTACTATGTTAATTGTGGAATATTCAACCAACACAATTTTACATTGATACATTTGAAATAGATGTGTCATAAAATATTATCATATTTTACAAAGGTGTCTGTTAAGATCTACACAAGTGCTTTTGTCACTGGTCGCCTCGAGATGAGACTAGGTGCCACATGAATACAGCATGATATAAAGTTCAATTAAATAATGAGAAATTTGACTCCTTGTAAATTCTGCTTTAATTTCAATGGGGTGTTAATCTTACCTCTTTCTAGTGCCAACTAATCTCCCTTTTGATCAAACAGAAGTGTATTATAAATAATTACTTGATTTTAATAGGAATAAAATAGTTAAAACTTCACAAGGCTTTATTATAATTTTTACCCGTCTTTTACATTTATTAGCCCACTTAATCTTCATAACAACCAGGCAAAATAACCTGTAGAAATTAACGCTATCTTATTTTATTATGAATGTCTGTGCTATCACAATTTACACATGGCAACTAATATTTCTCTTAAGTTTCCAGTACATATATTTATTTTAAAAATGAATCGACTAAAGAAAAAGAACATCAATTTAAAAATAGCACATGGTGGATGGCACCTGTGGCTCAAGGAGTAGGGCGCTGGCACCATATAGCGGAGGTGGTGGGTTCAAACCTGCCACCTCCGGCATATGGGGAGAGTATATAAGAGTTCACAAAGTGGTAAGTAAAAGACAGAAAATGTGAGGACTGTTGATCTAGAGGGTGCTTCTCAGATTTTAATATGCATTTGATTCACTTGAGAAACTTGTTAAAAATCCAAGTTCGAATCCACTGGGTCTGAGATGGGCCAAGATCCTGCATTTGTAACTAGTTCCTTGACCACACTATGCTGCTGGTCTGTGGATTCAGCTTTGGAAGGGGAAGGATCTGGGTGCCTGCTACCTACTCACATAAGCAGTTCATCACTCAAAGAAAATTAGGGAGACCGACGTTCAACCCTGCTTACTTGCATTCTGACGTAATATTTAATATATGTAAATCTTATTATAAATCTTAATGTAATTTAATTATATACAATAATTTCATAATTTTGATGATGCAAAGTTTTTATAAATAATATAACCGCAAAAATTCCCAAGACCCCTCCCCCCATGTTTTGCCATGGGTGCCAAATCGGGAAAAATCCCAAACTACTTTTTGAAAAGTCACCCCAAGCACAGATCCTCCAGACAGTGCCATTTACATTAGCTCCAAGCCGTGATTTTCCTTCTATTGAAAGAAAGAGATTTCCTGCAGCCAGAATCTGCAAAATATAACTTGGGCTAAGGCCATGAAACCTGACTCACTTCTCCTTTTAAGGGATTAATTAGTACCACCCTTTCATAATTATCCTTCAGTATTCTCTTTGAATTCCTGACTTACCTTATTGGATCATACGCCTTCAGATTGTAATAAAAATTCTCATTTCTCTACTAGACAATCAGACCCATTCACCTCATCGTCTCTGAACTTGTCTTCTAAAACAAGGTGGCAGAGCCTGACATTACCGTGCTCACTACAGTATAAGTCAAGCAGCTATTCACGTTCCCCAGCTGCCATGTCTCCTTTATAAAATATTCATTCACGTTATGTCATTCTTTATTCAGCTGCCAAAAAATGAAACAGTTGAGGAACCTTCAAGTCATCAGAATGAGATCACTGCCCGTTCCAGGCACTTGTCAACATGTCGACAATTAATTTGAAGTGTGGACGGGACAAAGGCCTCTGCACTTCTGGCAATAGTTTTAAAAATGATTAGGAAAAATGTTGCCTGGAATACTGTCAGACATTTTTAGCTTTCATTCATCCACAGTTAGAGAACAAGGGCGTACAAATTGCAAAGAAATGTTTTTCATTGTGGTGAAATACAAATGAAATTTCCCATCTTAGTGGGTTTTAAGTGTACAGTTTGGTAGTGATAAATACATTCACAGCTTTGTGCAACCAACTCAATGCCTTAAAACACAACTTATTCATCGTTTCAGGTGAAACTATGCCAGCTGAAGCAGCCCTGCTCTGTGTCTACCTAGACTGGGCTTGGTCGGGCAGCTCTGCTTCAGGCTGTCACAACTGGGGGGACTCAGGTATACTCAGATCTGGGTAACTCCTCTCTCCATGTCTTTAATCGTCCTTAAACCAGGAGCCTCGTAAGAGAACTTATCTTTTGTGGCTGTAGCAGAGGTGTAGAGCTGGTCATAACTGCCTTGCTGACACATCCCACAGGCTCTGGGCCAAGGAACGTCCAGCTCAAAGTCACAGGGTGAGGATGAAACAATGGCAAAGGAGCAGGTGCATCACAGAGTAAGGAACACAGGCTACCCATCCACTCAACCAGCCACGTCTGAATACCACTTCTTAACTATCCTGTTTAACTTCTTTCTGGAAACTAACAGTTGAGCTTGCTGCTCTGTGAATTCAAGACCAAATGAGTTAAGTTCTTCTGATCACTCGGCTGTACTTCTGTGCACATCCTCCTATTTGCCACAAGGGCGTACGTTTTCTAGCCCAACATCGTAAAACTGAAGTTTCCCTCAAGCTAAAGTGATATTGGCTCCAACAGAAAATAGAAAATCTTTTTTTAAATTTTTTTTATTAAGTCATTTGTACATAGGTCGTGAATACATTTATCCCATTATGGGATTCAATGTGTTGATATTTTGTACAAATTGGAGTGCTTACATCCTACTAATTAACATAGCCTTCACCTCATTTACTCAATTACTGTGTTAAGACATTTGTGTTCTACACCTGATAGATCCAACTTGCACTTGCAATATGCTCCATAGGTGTGGTCTTCCTATTAACCCTCCCTCTACTGATCCATCCCCTCCCTCCTCTTCCCCTTCTCTCCTTCATCCTGGGCTATAGTTGTGATTAATCTTTCATATGAAAGTGTGGTGATTACAAATTGGTCTCATAGTAGTACTGAGTACATTGCAATTTTTTTTTCCATTCCTGAGATACTTTACTAAGAGAAATGTTTTCCAGCTCCACCCAAGTAAACATAAAAGAAGTAAAGTCTTCATTTTTTTAATGCTGCATAGTATTCCATAGTATACATATATCATAATTTATTAATCCATTCATGGGTCAATGGGCACTTGGGCTTTTTCCATAACTTGGCAATTATGAATTGAGCTGCAGTGAACAATCTGGTGCAAATGTCTTTGTTGCCAAATTATTTTTGGTCTTTTGGATATATACCTAGAAGAGGAATTGCAAGATCAAATGGCAGGTCTATGTTTAGATCATAAACTGTGTGTTGAGCAGTAAATGTATCTCCTCTTTCTTTAGGAACTTTCCAGGGGAAGCAGATGTCATGTGCTTACCCAGGTACGAGCCTCCCTCTCCATGGCGCTCAGCACCAGGGACAGCGGCCTCCATTCATCAGCACCCCCGGAGGCGGCTCCTAAGTGACCAACCATTCAGCTGAGATGTATGGGAAAGTCCATGTGCAGTTCGTTTTCCACACAAACTGTGCATCCTTAGAACAATACAAATAAATTCTCGCAACTGTCCCCAGTCTTGGCATATGTATATAGGATGTGCTGGTTTTGCAGAAGAATTTAAATTAATAGATATGACCTTCCAGTGACTTGCCCCACGTTCTCATAAATTTGTTCTGTTTGCTAACAGTACTCCAGTGAGAGACACTATGTAAGTTTCTAACATGAAAGCCCCACAAATTTGGCAGGATTTTATAATTCTAGGAGCCTATTAAAAATAAAATAAAACCAGGACTATAACTTACTAGGGTGCCTTTGTGTTTTGGTGATGCTTGGAAATTAGTCATAAAATATATTTTGGAATTATGTCACCCTTTCTTCCAAAGGCAAATTCTTTGGTGCTGTTATCAAACATCAAATGATGTCCCAACAAATCGCTGATGATGAGATCCTGCAGATCTCGCTGTGTGAACAGCATTCCTGGTGGGGAAATGAGAATGTTTTCTGATGCCTTATGGAGCCCAAACTGAAAAACTAATTTTTCTATGCTCATTTACTTCTATTTTTTTCTGTTATGCATGATATTATAGGCACAGAAGTAGGAATTTGACAGGAAGGGAATATTTAAAACAAAGACTAAATGGCTCTGTCCTTTATAGCATGTCGGTTCATTTGTGAGAACCTGTCAGCCACCGACTTCAGCCCTCATCTTCAGGTTCACAGTTTTGTTCACACTTCCTAAAATAAAGCTAATATACTTAGTATACAACACATTAAATTCCACAAGTGGCACCTGGTTGGACTCTACTATCTACTGAAGCTTTCCTCTTCAAATGCAAGCTGCCTGGCTTGAGGAAATATGTCCATTCTCTTATAACCAGTATTTGACACACCTTAAGTAACTCCAAAAACATTCCTTGATTAAGTAAATGAATGATGGTTACATATCACCACTTCCATTATGAAACGACATCTGCTGGTTCAGAAAGCCCCTTAGCCACGTGATGAGTCACTGACTATGGAGAAAATGGTTTTAAACCTTAGCTGGTACTTAAGGCTTTCCACATTCTAGCTGTACCAATTTTACAGCCACCATATGCTGGGTGCTGCTCTATGGAAATAGTATAGGGTGCAATTAACGTTTTGTGTTAGTGTCACATCAAGTCCTGGTTCAAATCGCAGCTCCATTTATATTGGTTGTGCTGGTTGGAGAAAGCTCTCAGCATCTGCCATCCTCAGTTCCTTCATCTGTTTAACAGAGATGACAATAACAAAAATTCTGTCTGGTTCATGTGAGAAAATAAATGCATTGACATAAGCACAACCTGTATGGTGGATAGACAGGTGGTCATAATCCAAACTCATTTAGTTTCTTCTGATCCTTCTAAAATTTGCTCGCTGGGAATCATCTTCCTTGCTCCTTATTAAGAGGAAAGTAAGTCCCTGCTTTTGAGATGTTGAAATCTATTCAGAGAAAGACTCGTGATGTTTCTTTTCTCCTGCCTCCTCACTGCAGGGAATCCATTCCAGACTTCCTAGGATTGGAATTCCTAGAGCACCTTTCTCAGTGTGGCTGGAAGACCCGGTCATCATTCTTTTCACAAAATTGCCTCCTTAATTGAACGGATCCTCTTCACCACATCTAAGTGGGATAAGTGGAGAGGTAGAGAGTGGTTCTGGATTCTTTCCTTTTAAAATCTCCTTAAGTATTTCACATTCAATATAGTATCTGTTATATATTCTTCCTGTTTGTTTTTGAGAGAGGGTCTCACTCTGTTGCCCAGTGGAATTATCTATCATAGCTCACTGCAACCTCAAACTCCTGCACTCAAGTGATCCTCCTATCTCATCCCCCCCAAGTAGCTAGGTCTACAGGCAACACCACACCTAGCTAGTTTTTCTATTTTGAGTAGAGATAGGGTCTCACTCATGCTCTGGTTGGTCTGGAACTCCTGAGCTCAAGCAATCCTCCTGCCTCAGCCTCTTGGGGTGCCATGATTACAGGTGTAAACCAGAGTGCCTGGGTGTTACATATTCTATTGCCAAATCAGAAGAAAACTATATTTTCATAGTAAAATGTATATACTTTTAAAGTGCTCTTGACTGTGATCCCTGTTTTATTAGTTTTTAAAAGTGAAATATTATTTCAAATAGTATTAATAGCAAATTATTAAGTGTTGGCAATATCTGGATATGGAATACCAGGTGATTTTTATTTTCTTCCTCCTTTTTTTTATAGTTTTATACTATTCTGCAACTAATCACAGAACAAAAGTAAAGTCTGCGATTGTGTGTGTACACATGTGTATGTGTGTGTACATTTTATCCTAGACAGTGTCTTAACTACTTGCCATGGCTTATCTCATTTACGCCTACCATGAAGTTGTTTCCACCTTCACATTTTATACTTTAGTTGACTAAAGCTGAGGTTGGTTAAAATTAGTTAGTTCAAGGTAACTCAACTACTAGGCAACAATGAACAAATTTTCATCCAGAGTTGTAACAACCAAAAAAGCAACACCTTAATGAATATATTATGATACCGAGTGCTGGCATTTAAATTACCCTTCTAAATTAACTGGTCTTTTAAACATTTTGATGAAAAATATTTCAGATTGTATGTGATGTCAGCACATTGTGCCCCATGATTGCACTAATGTACCCAGCTATGATTTAATAAAACTTCAAAAAAAAAAAAAAGTAGAAATAAGTATAAAAAATAAAAATAAATTAACTGGTCTTTTACTCTTGAGACTCGAACAACATTACTTATAAAGTAGAATTAATTCATCCCACAAGTATTTATTGAGTGCCTACTATACCTGGCACATAGGGCTGTCACTGGGAGCAAAAGACCCACCCCTATGGATCGGACATTGTACTGGATGGTCAAAGAAAACGAACAGGTGAAGGAAGGAGGGAAAAGAGGAGGGAGGAAGGAAGGAAGGAAGGAAGGAAGGAAGGAAGGAAGGAAGGAAGGAAGGAAGCTGAGTAAAAGGCAGTCAAGTAAATAGGGTCTTCGGTTTTCCTTGAGGAGGTGATATTTGGATAGAGGTCCATGCACTGAAGGAAGCCACACTGATGCGTTTGGGTACAGTATTTCAGGCAGGAAGAAAATTAAATATGCAAAGCTCTAGAGGCAGGATCCACAGGAATAGCACCATTAAACCTGAAGGCATCAAAGGAGAGTATAGCAAACCATGATCTCAGAGAAGCCGGCTCGGGGTGAGGAGCAGAGGAAAGCTTACATAGGCTGATAAGGACATGGCATGAAAGATCTGTGGAGTCATTATAGGATTGTCGGCCCAGAAAATGGGATTATCTGGTTTACTTTAAAACTATTATTTACAAGGCTACGAGGACAGATTTCTCCAGTGTGGAAATGGTGGAGGAGGCAGGAGGTTACTCTGAATGTCCAGATAAGAGGTGAAGGGGGCAGAGACCACCATCATTAGCAGTTGAAGAGCAGGAAGGCACTGGGTGAGCGAGCTCTTTTCCTTCCATGTTATCTGATAAGATAATATAATTAAGCCTTCACCTTAGTCTAGGATGACTTAAAATGATAAGTATCATCTGCGGAGAGAGTTAAGCTCTAGACAGAATTCTGGTGGGAGTGTGAGGTATAATAGGTGGTGAATCTGTATCTTCTGTTAGGGAATCCACAGAAGCAGCTCACTGGCAAAAATGATTTGGGGATGAAGCGTGCATGGACCAGGATGTATAAATTGACCCTGAAATGTACCAGTTAACAACACACATATATCTACTCCACGTATTCATTTTATGAGGAGTTTCGCTCCTTTATACTTGTATGGGTGTTAAAATTTCCAATGAACTCTGATGAGTATCACCTTCAATCTTTCTCCAGTTAGGAAGCTGGAGAGTTGCCCCTTATCCAGAAAAGGCATTGCAGTCTCCCTTCAAAGGAGATAGTTTAATGAGTAGCAGTGGATTGTTTTTGCCTTTTAAAAACTATTTGAGTTGTTCTATCACACCTTAATTTCAATGCAGATTGTGTGTTATTTTTGTGTTGTTTCAAAACCACGCAGGTGTAATTTCTCAAAATGAGCTGGAACATAATTACTCATCAATGACTAAGAAAACCTCTTAGCTTTTTTTTTCCTTTCTCTATAGAAAGGATAACATTCATTTTAGGAGGATAGGTTTTTAAGCTTCCTAATTGCATTTGCAAATAAATGTAACACTTCTTGTAATTGAGTAATGGAAATAGGAAAGGCAGGTTTATCTCAGACTGAGATAAGCACCCAACTTATTCTCCTATTCCCATCGGAAGTGTGGAGCCAGATTCAGCATCTGATGTGAGCACCGACACCCCAGCACCTTAAAGGATGTCAATGCTCAGATTGAGGGACATCACGGATACCTTACAGATTTTACTGGCCCAAGTACAGGTAGAATCCTTACTCCTGTGCATTTCTTTGCTGTGCTCAAAGCCCTTTCCTGTAATCATTTGTTCCCTAGGTCACCTTTAGCATTAGGAAAATAAACTTTTACTTTCTCCTTTTATAAAAACGAGAACTGACAAGCCACGTGACTAAGGGACCAACCCAAGTTCATGCAGCTAATAAATGATGGCGCAGAGACTATGCAAGATTGGAAATTCGCAGCTCGTTTTGTGCCTCTGGTGCTCCTCTCACTTTGATGCAACAATAAGCCAGACTCCTCCAATCATAAGTGACGGTAAAGCCTGCCTCAACTTGGCTTAAGTAAAAAATGTGAATCTATTACTTATGTGATTTGAGACCCCACAGGTGAGGCTACTGCACAACTGAACACGATCAGAAGTAGAAATGCTGTCATCACAAATCTGTTTTCTCTTTCTCAGCCCTGCCATCTCATTTCTTGGATTTAACTTCAGGCCCCACATGGAGAAGTCTAGCCAACCCAGGGCAAAAGAGAAAACGCACGTTCCTATAAAGTCTTACTCTGGGTTTTGTTGTTATAACAGAATACAGAAAGCTGGGTAATTTACAAAGAAAGGAGGTTTCTTTAGTTCATGATTCTGGTGGCTAGAATGTACAAAATTGGGCAGCTGCATCTGGGGAGGGTCTCCGGTCTGCAGTTTTCCCTCTGGAGGAAAGAGGAAAGGGAGCAGCCAAGGGCAAAGAGATCACTTGGAGGGAGAGTCTTGGACCTGGATCACTCACATTCATCAGGGAGATGGAATTACTCTCAATACCCAGAGAGAGGCTTCCATGCAAACCATGCAGATTGAAAATAGAGAAGTCTCCATTCCCCCAAAAGATTTTGGGTGCTGTTACAGAGAGAAGGATGATCACAGAGCCCCCAAACAGATAACACGTGTAAACTGCAATGTTATAAGAGAGTGAGACAATTTTGCCTGACCTGCCTCTGGCATTTCCAGGTCTTGATTTTTAACAAAAGTAATTTGTTAAATTTACTCATGTTAATCATCTTCTAAAACTTCAGTAGGAAATCAGTAGTCTACTGATTCACTAATAATCTCAGTTAACAATTCCTGTTAAATGCTCTTAATTCCAGAACAGGAAATAAAGGACATCCGTGTGCAGAAGCCCCAGAAGCAGGTGACTCGGGTTCGAATGGCAGGGTGCCACTTTCCTTGACTTGGACAACCTTCCTGGGCCCCAGTTTCTCTTCGTCATTTGTAAAAAGGAGACAAGAAAGGACACTCATCTCACTGGGCTGCTGGACAAATCAGAGATACTATCTAGAAAGTGTTTGGCATGTGCAATGTTCAAAATGATTATTGCTAATGGTGTGCCATCATTATTATTGTCAAAATCCCTTGATTGGGATAGCTCCTGGAACTTAGTAAGTTAGTAATAATTTTTTCTTCCCTCCCCTTCTTTTTCTTCTCTCTCTGTTTTCTCTTCTCTTCTCTTCTCTTCTCTTCTCTTCTCTTCTCTTCTCTTCTCTTCTCTTCTCTTCTCTTCCCTCCCTCTCTTTCTTTTCTTCCCTCCATGCAACAGTATTTTCCAGGGTCCCAAGAAAAGGTAGATTCAAACTTCTCTCTTACATTACTTTCAAAGTCTGTACAAAGTGATGTGTGTGAAGCCTACACACCTGACTAGGCCACTGTGACTCAAAGTGCCCACTATAATGCTTTTAGAAAAATAATTACTTTCTTGCAAAACAAAACGTCTTTGCAGGTAGCAAAAAGAGAAATCAATCTTGTGTTCTGAGTGACTGAGTCCTCCTCAAATAGAGAATGATGCTGAAAATGGAAATTATGAAGCCCTGGAACTGTGGAAAATGATAGAAGAGCCTAGGTCCAGAGCTCGGTGATTCAGCACCCCCCAGAGATTAGAAACAGAGACTCTTCTCAATGTAATCTCTTTTATCAGGCTCATCTATTTCATTTTCAAGATAAATTTAAGTTACAGTCAGAATTAGGCTTTCTGATACCTATCTGAGTATGATCCTTCTCCCTGATCTTACCTGCAGCTGTAAGTTTGGTGATAAGTTAAACAAATGTTAAACAAATGGCCCAGGAGAGGAAAAGGGACAAGGAAAGTTGCCTACAACTGTCTAAACAAATCATGTCTATGACCAGTTTGGGATTATGTCCTTGACCTTTGAAAATCCCCAGTGCCTTCACCACCAGGCACCTCCAATTAAGCCAGGTTTTGTGTAGCTTTGGTTGAATGTCAAGTGGATAAACAGACGCAAAGCAGGAATTTATACTGGATGTTCTCATATTAATATGACAATACCACAATTATTTTGAATGATTCTTAGTACTTTATATGTATATAGAACTTCATGAAGCTCTTACATTCCACAACATTCGCTCTTTAAAATAACCCATTAAAATGGTTTATTGTATTCTTTTGGGGGAGAGATGGGAATTGTGGTTCAGGGAGGTTTGAATTGTGCATATTTACATGGTTTGCAAGTGGTAAGGAATCCAAAAAACAAACACTTGAGTCTGTTTAGTATCATAATTTACAGGGTGAGTTTGGGAGCTAAACTCCACCCATGTGGTCTAGAGTTTGTTATGGAACACCCTCAGACTCAGTTTCTACCTTTACAAATAATTACAATGAGCCCTGCCAAAGATTAAATGAGGCAATATGTATAGGGCATTGATCACAGCCCTTAGCTCACAGAAATGACAATCACCATTGGGATAATGCTAGCTTGTAGTATTGGTATTATTTTCATTCCTATTCCAGAATTTTTTGAGCCATGCGTATTTTCTTTTTTTATAGTCAATAATGTATGTGTACAGTTCCAGGCATGAGTAATTTCTGTGGAGAAATCAAAATGATCTTTTCTGTTTCCCCAGCAAAATATGTATAGTCTCTCAAATTAGTTTATGATAGGTAAAATCTCCAGCACATACAACTATTACATTTGAAACCAGACTTCCTGGGATTGTATGCCTAGATAGATATTTGCTTAATCTCCATTGAAAGGTATTTCTGTTTGGGACATGCATGTTTAAAATAGACAAAAGAAAGGTATGGAGAGTCTCCTAGATTGACTTAAAAAAATTAAATGTCAGAAATCCTCCTAAAAGATGTCTGACAGAATGACAAGTTAAATTTTTCACAAACTAGTTTCACAAATCAGTTGCAAAATACCAGCCGTGTCCAGGGGGGATGATTCATGACTTCTACATCTGTTCCCAGGTAGAGGGAGCCAGCAGCTGGCGGCCGGCTGTGTGGACGCTTGCTCTTTCTTGATCAATTAATGCCAAAAAAGATCCTTTGAGTTTGTGAGAAAAATGATGTGTACTTACCCCTTGAAAATTTAAGGTTGGCCTACATGGGTGCATATTAAATTGTTCTGATCGTTAGAAAACTTATAAATAAGTTTCCTTTAATAAAGGCACCATTCTTTTAAAGAGTCCACTCATTGCCTACAGTTCACAAAGCCGACCTTTATGTTCATCACCCATAGTACTTAATATCAATTCAGATTTCCTGGGCCCTACCTTGGATGTATGAAATGGAATCTTGGAGCATAATAGGGCCTGGAAATCTTCATTTCTAAAGGGATACGCATTGGCTTTGATACAAAACAGAGTTGACATCAACAGCTGAATGGATGGAGGAAAGTTTTGTGCAAGTGTGTAAATCTCTTCTGATAAGCGACTCAAAATAGGTCAGTGCTTGGCTGGACCAATCCAGAAGGACTCTGATCCTTTTCTAAGTCTTTCTCTTCTCCTTGCCTGTGAAGTCTGAGGTTTCCTTCTAACAACAGATGTCAGTGAGGAAAAAACTGAGAACTATAGCAAGTTTACCATGCAGGGAACTGAAACCACTATTGTATCTCTGACCTGCTGGTCATGGTTGACTTGCAAAGTTTTTCCTTCTCTCCTCGCCTTTGGTTCCAGTTGTCTTCTATCAGTCCTTATATATACAAGGCCCTTGGCTCTGTCATTTAGAAAATGTGGTTCCAAATAAAATTCTGTAGTCTGCCTGTAGTTTTTTAAGTAAGTCATTAGCAGGGATGGTAAAATCCTTTTACATTTTCTCATTTTAGTAATATAGCAATACTTTGGTATATTTGAAACATAAGCTTTCATGCACCTGTAGGTGCTCACACACACACCCCTTGAAATATCCAATTAGAAAATTTAAGTATATAAAATCCCTCCCTTAAAAAAAGGTTCTTCTATCTTACATTTTAAAATTCCTTCATATTCTATTCAGCTATTCCACATAGGGCCTAAAAGATTGAAGGAGAAGTGAATCTTGTCATGACATTTATGGGAGGGATGTTTTTCCTCCTTCTTGCCAATTACAAACAATCAAGTTTGGCCCCTCCTGGCACCGAATATAAAATGCCCTTTGTTCTCTGCTAATTAAAAACAAAATTCAGCTTTTCTTTTTTTCAAATTGCTAAATTAACATAGGGAGAGATATGAAATTAAACGTGTGCTATGCAGTTAAAAAAAAACTTCACATCATTTATCTGGAGTTGGAAGATTAAACACACAACAATAAAGAAACCATGGGCCTGAAGTGAGTTACAGAGCCCTCTCAAAAGGCTTTGTCCTGGGTCCAGCTCCCTAGAGAAGCTTTCCATTAAGCCACTCTGGATACAAAGGAATCACTTCTTATGTTTCAAGACATTGCAGCTGCCCACTATGGGCTAGGTAGGAACCAAGATTTAGGAGTTTGTTGAATGTCTCTATGATATAACAGGAACATGCCTGGTCCCTTAACAACTGCCGGGTGTAGTGACCTCCTTGAAAACATGAAAATCAAGCTTCAAAGCTGAGAAGTGGCAGGAGACATCCCAGGTTGGCCTGACCAAGGGGCCTGCCCTGCCCATCCCGCCAAGGAGGTTCCAACCCAAGACCCTACACCCGCCAATGTCCCATGAGCACCCTCGTGTTGGACAACCCTGCCTCTGGTTCCTGACGTTCTCCTCTAGGGATTGGCAGGCTACAGGCAGGTCCAGCCCACCACTTGTTCTTTTAAATAAAGCTTTATTGGAAGACAGCCACTTCTAAAAGCACATGTAGTAAGAATAAGGCGGAGGCTGTCAGGCCAGGGCAGACACGACACAGCTGGTCTGGTCTGTTTGAGTCCTGCTTGACCTTCACCCCCTGCCTCTCATTCTTACTGTCTTGTAAATTTAGCTCCCACTCTAAAATGCCTATCTTTTTTTTTTGCACTTTTTGGCCAAGGCCGTGTTTGAACCTGTCAACTCTGGTATATGGATGGGGCTGGCGTCCTACTCCCTTGAGCCTCAGATACTGCCCTAAAGATACCTAACTTGAGTAGTTTAGGTGGATTGATTTAGGAGATTAGTTTTTAAATTTTGACATTAATTGTTTATGAGTCATAGGTTCTGCTGATTATTGCTTAAGATAAGGGTTAACCTGGTCTTCGCTTTGAACTCATATGTATAAAAGTGTAATGTTGGAAATGGAAGATTAGAGCAGTCTTGGGAGGCTACTCTCACTGTTCCCCAGAACCGCGGCCTTTGGACACATAGTTGGTGGACCTCTCCCGGTCTCTGTGTATTGGCAGTGATAGGGGCCGGACCCTCGTCATCCGGTAACATTTCCATTCATTGAACTACTACTACTCATGGCCGAGTTTTGGTGCAACTACAGAATCCAGTAGCTGCAACAGAGATCTCATAGTCCATAAACACGAGAACATTCATCATCTGACTTTTTACAGAGAAAGTTTGCCAGCTTGCTCTAATCACAGTGGGTCTCTTCTCAGCCCAAGATCGGAACAGACCCTTTCCTGACCCCAGATCCGTGTCACAGGCTGGGCTTTGCCTGCAGTTTCCTCCCTGGTATCGCTCTGGGGGGACTTTCGTTCATCTTTCAGGATGAACATTTCCCTGAGGGGTCTCCACAGCCCCCCCAGATGGGCAGTCTCAGTCTGTTCCCGGGTGGCTCTCACCCTTGCCTTTCTCGGGGTCCTGCCTGGGTTGGGCTCATATCCGTCACATTCTCTGCCCCCCAGCACAGCCGGGACCGAGCTGCCCGTCTCTCGGAAGTAGGGGCTCACAGGGTAAGTTAGTATCCTGGAAGAAATCTGCCCAGAGAAGGTGAGCTATAGCAGAGATAGTCTCTCTTATTCCAGAAAAATACTTGACTGTTTAAAATGAGAAATACTCTTTGCAGAACTGCAATTACATATACATACAGAACTAGATGAGCTAAAAATATATTTGTAGATGTAAGAACAAGAAGCGTGAATAAGCTGTTGTTGAAAGAGCATAAGCGACCTGCCTGAGTTTTGAAAGGACAAGTAGCATCCATGATTAGATTAAATTTTACTTCAAAAAGTTGGCTTTTTACCTCTCCAGACTGTTTTCCCATAGCTTCAATGCCACACCTGGTGGTTCAATTCAAACCGACCCTCAAAATCTGTTTAATTAAGAAGACAACTAATTAACAATCTTAGTATTTATGGAGAAAGGCAGACGTTTAGTGTAGAAGAGAATTTTTTTAAATTCTCCTTTCCAGGGTAAAAAGCTGACCCCATGGGCATTTTTAAAAACAGGTCAAACGCATATCTTACCTTGGTCAACCTCGTGCACCTGACTTCGTGAACCTCTTCCCACTTCCTAATCAGCCCCTTCCCGAGCCGCATCAATGCACGATTTCTTCCAGCAGATAGGAAGTCAAGAATTTTACAGCTTAATAGAGTAATTAAAGAAAGCACATATCAAATTGTGGTAGCCGTTGATCTCAAGAAAGGTAATAGAAGAAATGCAGTGGTGGCTACAAAACACTGTTCTAAAAACTGGTTTAAAACACAAAATTAGATTCAAAACCCAGTGTACAAGCATATATGTGTGTGTGCATGGTGTGTATATGCGTTATTGGTAGGAAGCACATTTGATTAATATTTTAACATAGCATCCCCAGCGTTTCCACTTAACAATATATGCTGCGTTACAATCTCAGATCTAGTTCTTATTCCTTTTTAACCGCTACATAATATTCCACAACAAATCAGCCATTCCTGTTCTTTACACATTTCAAGCTTCTGTTACAATAATACCCATGACTGTGGGAAGTAAGCTGATCAGCACTGGGAAAATAGTTCTAATAGGATGTTTGCCATTTCAGTGGGTATCAGTCAGGAACTGCATACAATTAATGCACAAAATATGAATACATGGTTTGGTAAACACAGGGGCATTATTACTAGCAAAGCTGAAAGAAGATTTAGTGAAAAGAGTTTAGATCCCTTTTATGGTCAGGCTCCACAGGAAGATCTGAAATGCTTACTAGCAGTTGAGGTTACCAGAGAAATACTTTTCAAAATTGCCCATCAAGTAATCAAGTCAAACAAACTTCAAAATGTAACAGGTTAGATTCTGCCCCCTACACACACACACACACACACACACACACAATGTTCTCACTCCCAACACCAACCACATTCCCTTACTATACTTTGGAGATACCTATGTTATTACATTGCATTGCCTTTATTTCTGCACACATCTGCTTCCTTCCATTCATTCTGAGATTCTTTTCAAAGCAGAAACCATGTTTTTTTTTTCTTTCTGTGTGCGTCACTGCTCACAGAAAGGCTCATTGTCACAGTATCAAGGGCCTCAGGGTCCACGTGAAACAGGAGTGTCTTGCCCAGTACCTGACATAAGCAGATCCTCAAAAATGTTTTTGGAAGGAATGAAATAATTAATCAAAGATTTCACCAAAAACATTTGGTCCTTAGGACAAGGTTAAGGAGAGAGTTTGCTTCTCAATCAAGCAAACCTAGTTTTAAGATTTTGCTTCCATTTACCAGCTGTATGACTTTGAGAGAAATAAAGTCTTTGGGGTTTCAGACAGAAATGAGAATTTCAGAGAATGTCATCTCTGACAAAGAATGTTCTTCTGTCTGAAACCCCAAAGAATGTCATCTGCTGTTATGGACAGCAGCCTGGCTCAAAATGCATCCCTGGAGCCCAGCCCTCAGGACTACCCAATGCCCCTGTTCTACAGTGCCTGCCACCCACACAGCTCAGGTGAAAATAGTTCTGCTACATCAGACAGAAGATTCTGTTCCTGATGTACAAGGCTGAAAGGAGAAGTAATTTTTAATAAAAGCATGAAAATTAAAAAAGAAAAAGAAATAAACTCTCTAAACCCCAATTAGCTACCTATAAAATAGAAGTGACAGACTTACAGAAATAGTGCAAGGACTAAATGAAATAATGCATCTGCATTGGTTAGCTTTTGACATACACAAAAATAAACATTTATTATCACTAATGAGCGTGCAACAGCAGGAGGATCAGGGGCTGGAGGACCTTGGTTCTCCTCCACCCAGCATCTCCAGGAAACCATTTCAGGCTCATTGTCACAGGGTTCTAGAGCCTTAGAGTCCAGATGGACAAGCACTCTCCAAGCCTCTGCTTTATATTGAACATACTATAGTTCCGTTTGCCAAAGTAAATCACATGATCAATCCCAAGTCAGTGTGGAAGGGGACGGCCCACGGTGTGGATATGTGGATAGAGGCAGGACAACATTACACCCAGCATCTTAAGCGTTTAGCTCAGAGGCACATAAAATCATTTATTCTATATGATTAGACAATTAAATTTGCACACTCATCCCCACACCTCATTGCTGAATATCACGACAGTCACCTTGGAAGTGTTCCCTTTGGGAAGCTTCACTTAGTCTATCCCTTCAAAGCAAGTTTGGAACTCTTCTTCTGGAGTGGCCATCAGAAGACAATTAAGTTTGTGAATTCATCCTAGAAAAAGTGCTTTGAAGGGTGAACTACGTGCTAGAGTCAGTGCATGCCTTCCCAAGGGGAGGACTTTGGAAGTGACCATAATGATACTGACCCATGCGCAATCTAGCACTTTTCCTAGGTCAAGTTCATGACTTAATTGTCTAGCTTTGCACATTAGCAGTAACGGTAATAATGTAACTATTGTTGTTTGTATATGGAAAAGCATTTTCTATAAAGAAAATTATCACCACCATCATCATCATCAAACACCGTATCATTTCTATAACTTCTTGGGATCCTTCTTAACCTTTAACTACCCTCTTTCTCAACCCTGCTCCCTCAGGAGGAAGCCACCTCTCTTCTTTCCCATTTAATTATTACTCCTTGTCAGTTGACGATGACACTTACATCTTGAGACAGGATCTAAGTTTGGCTTCCCCCTCCTAATCTGAACCTGAGCAAGGACTTTGAGGCAGATGGTTTCTTTGGAAGGTGAAGCCAGGAAGGGGAAGACAAAAATGGCCCCACATCAGAATGAGATGGGTTGTCAATGGTGTCCTTGGGGGAAGGGAGATGAATTCCTTCAGGACTTCTCAGAAGTATATGCCATACTTCCCAGTGCTATCTGATCAATAGACAGGAGACTGATTGTGTATCCTCAGACCCCATCCTTTGGGTGGAAGGTTGTTTGGGGTACGTGGGGCCCTCCTCCCTCCCCCACCCCTCCGGTACTTGCTGGCTGCCCTTGCCCAGGTGTCCAGAGGCTCTTAGGTCAACCCTGGGGCTCCATTTACAAAGACCACAGAAGACACTTCAGGTGGGTCACTCAGGGGGAGACGAGGTGGGAATGGAATGGCCACAAAAGCTGAAGCCAAAACTGAATGTGGACCAAAGAGATACAGTAGGGACACAAGCAGCATCTTCTATGCATGGTAAAAAGAAAAAAAGAAAAATGGGAGGATTTGCAGAGGAGAGTCTGGCTCTCAGCTGAGCCTTCACTGCCCACTGCCAGGGCACTTCAAATACTAGAAACACATCTGGGAGAAGGATAGTGATATTTGGCCCATCAAGAAAAACGGTATAATGGGCCAGGTGTGATGGCTCATGCCTGTAATTCCAGCACCTGGGGAGGCCGAGGTGGGCAGATTGCCTGAGCTCAGGAATTTGAGATGAGCCGAGCAAGAGCAACACCTGTCTCTAAAACTAGCCAGCCATTGTCATGGATGCCTGTAGTCCCAGCTACTCAAGAGGCTGAAGCAAGAGGATCGCTTGTGCCCAAGGGTTTGAGGTTGCCGTAAACTGTGATACCTCAGCACTCTACCAAGGGTGACAAAGTGAGACTCTGTCTCAACAAAAAAGCATAATGATTAATAAAGCTACGGCATATTTCACAATAGAGCCATTTCATATATATATATGTTTTTGTGTGTGTGGAGTTTCTCGCCTGCGCTGGGTTTGAACCCACCACCTCTGGCATATGTGGCCAGCGCCCTACTCCTTTGAGCCACAGGAGCTGCCCAACCACTCCACATTCTTAATTTTACAAATCCTAACGCCTAGGTGTTTTGTTTTGCCTTCCTCTTTGAACAAGAGTCTTTAAGAAATTACCTCTCAAATAAAGAAGTCGCCATTATTCGTACAAGACTCAGAAGTACAGGAACAACAAGTGCTGGGAGTTGTATTAATTCCAGTAAAGTCGGTGCTTAAGGATTGAGTGTGATTTTCTTCCTTGGTTTTTAGAGACAGCAGAAGCAATAAACAACTATCTCATGGCTTATCCTTTATCAGAGGGCCAGTTACAAATACTCTGTTCTTAATGTTCCCGTCCTTGGGTAAGACAATTTTAAAAGTCATCATCATTGACCTAGAAACGATACCCTGTCCAAACATCTTGCATACACGAGGAAACTCACAGTTTGAAGAATTCACTACTCATTCTGATTTTTTTCTTTTTTGAAGGAAGACAAGGAGTCAAACTGGTGAAACTGGCAAAATCAAACAGATATTTTGGCATCAGCACACAAAATCAGAAGCAAAGTGTTTGGGACATCTCAAGTCTTTGCATCCTCCTCCCAGCTTGCATAAGAGGTGGAATGTTTTCTTTCCTAATTAATCACAGCTTAGTCGTGTTGTGCATTCACGACTACAACTAGTTTGGAAACCAGTAGAAGCCAAGCCCGGGTGAAGAAGCTATGAGATCAAGCTTTTTATGACTGCTCTAGGGAATTTTCTGATAAATAATGCATACGACAGCTCACTGATTCAAGGAACACTGAGTGTGATCTTAGAAATTCACTTACAGAACTTTTGTAAACAAGTCTGAAATAATTTCTGATATGTTTCATGCTTTTCCATAAATTTTATTTAATAAATATGCTCACATAGGCATAGGCCAATTCAAGCATACCTATTAGTATTACTTGTTTGTTTTTCAACTTGACAAAACTATTTTTATGTCACAGTAGTTTCAACCAAACATAGATTAAAAAATGCACTTTGGGGTTGCTCTTGTGATTGGATCTGAAATGAAAATAATGACATTGCCTCATCTTATGTAAATATGATTTTTAAAAAAGTAAAATAATACTTGGATTCAAAAATACAGTACTATGAGTTCAACAGTTATATTATACACATGAAATCCCCTGTGATGTTGATGAAAAAGAAAAATACTAAGGAAAGATGAATATGAAATTCTGACATGATGCACTATCGTATGGAAAAGAACTCTACGTGGAAGGGTATGAACAGGAGATAGTTCTGATTAACACATCAACAAGATGTTGTTCATGGATTCCCTGGGCCGAAACTGACAGGCCATTTATCAGGGTCACATTGGAATTGTCCAAATGAGGGATCAGAGTCAAGGCATTTCAATGCATTTCATGTAAGCAATATTTTCAGCAAGCATTACTGTAAGAATAGCTCATGGACAGGGCTTTGTGCAGGGGGCAGGGTAAGAGAATACAACTGCTTATACAAACATAGACATATATATACATTTTTTGTTTTTGCAGAGAGTTATTAAAAATTTAGCTCACCGTCATCTATTTGAAAGCATTTTATATGAAAAGTATACAGAGAGGGTACCAAAAATATGTATACATCTTTTTTTTTTTTAATAATTTTATTGAATCATAATTATGTACATTGGTGCAATCACAGGGCACGATTCATATACATTCAGAAATATTTTGATCATACTGTTACAGATATCCTTCATGGCATTTCCTTGATCACTATA